>LQNS02000227.1:3028008-3039796 GCA_001587735.2 Parhyale hawaiensis
GGCAGCCCACCTCCCGAAACAGAAGGGGAAGTATTGAGAGCCTACCTAATTTTACAAAACTAACCTCGTCAGCAGGAACTGCGGCCAGATGCTACATCCCCTGCGGAGAAGGCACTCATGACCCTTGGGTGCGTGATGCCCAAACATATTGTGGAGAAAATTTTCTAAAGGGATATATGTGATAATACGGTTAGATCTTGTATTCTTCTCTTTCGGTGCCGAACAAATACCCTTAGTCTGAACTGGAAGAGGGGCTTCAATGGGGAAGGTACTACTTGTGACCTGTGTATGGTGGGAGAAGAGGAAACCCTGGAGCATTTTGTTGTGGGCTGCCCTACTTTGCTGGCTTTGCGACGGGTCATGACCTGAAGAATTTCTCTATAAAGGAACTTCTCTTTCATCATGAAGGTGTGGAGGTGGTGGATCTGAGCAAGAAGTGCAGAGAGCGTGCCTGGCGTTTAGGGAGGAGGAGAAGGAGGAGGTTGGAAGAGTTGTGGTTGCGTCGTGAGGTGCAGATGAACACCGGTGCTGATGCAACTAGCTATACTGGGACCTACCCCAGTAAACAATTTGACGTTGATTCAACGTAGATATCAGGTCATTTATCAACATATCAACGTGCTATGCACATTGATATGTGGACTCCAGATGAAGTTGTTAGCACGTTGTGACCAGCACGTTGTGCGACAACGTGAAGACAACGTTGTGACAACATCCATAGCTACTTGACATTGTCAGTTCAGCTCCAGATAACATTGTTAGCACGTCGTATCACAGCGTGCTAACTATGTGCTGGGCACGTACTTAGCACGTTGCATCATAACGTGCTCGGGACTTTTGCAGCATGTTCTGTCACAACGTACTAGGGGACCGCCCAAAACAAGGTGCTAAGGACGTGCTCCACACGTTGTTAGCACGTTGTGATACGATGAGCTAACAACATTATCTGGAGTCCAAAAATTAACGTGCATGCACGTCGAGCCCTGCACAGCTCACAGAGTTGATTTTACGTACGTCGTGCGTTAGCGGGGACATCAGATAAGATCAGTATGGGTATATTTCTGTATGTCTTTGATACTGGGGTGGGGACTGGAGGTGGCACATGCTTTATATGGAAGGTGCTTTTTTTCAATTCCGTAGTTTGAAACGTGATTCCTTGTGAGCAGCAGGGGCAATTGTGTGTGGAGTAGTACATTGAAGCGCCGATAACCAGGCTGTGCTTCATCCTTTTAATCTGAATTTGAAATTTTCAGCCGTGTAACTGTGAGGTGCTGCTCACAGAACGGTGTAGCTGTCAAGTCGGTTACATGAATGACGATAACTACGGTGAATAGAACCTAACCTAACTAACAATACCTAACCTAATCTTATGTAACTCAGTTAAGTCTAACCTAATATAACCATATATTCGCTAATAAGTAGTATATTAGAAACGAAAAACCTTGTGTAGCGTCAGGGCAGGGCCCCCTCTCGGCTACATGGCCAATGTTGTTGTGAGGTACAGCTGTCAGTTGAGCCGATGTAGCTGTCAGAGCAGCGGTGCTGTCACGTCAGTTGCCATTGTTATATTAATACGGTAAACAGAGCCAAACCTAGAATCACTCAACCTTAACTAAAGATACCAAACCTAATATAACCTTATATTCATTACTAACTAGTACTGTACATTAGAAACAATGAGACATCATGTTGCTGTCGCATCTACATACATCAGTTCTCACAGCCACCTCCGACAGCAATAACTTCGGAGAAGACCCCTTTAGTTTGCAGTACCTCCTTCCATCTGAATCCATCAACTCAAAGCAGCGTGTCCACCAGTTTGAGCAAACACGTTGAGATGCATGTCGTGTGAACTCACCATTCTGCCGATGCCACACGCTAATCAAAAGAATAAACAAACAAACGAGTATCGTCATCTTTTTGTCCATTTAAATGGCACACACTTGCAATGAAATCTGAGTTATAAATTCCTCTAGATTTAATGATATGTCCGAAAGTTGAAAAACGGCACTTGCGGGTAAACTGATCTGACGGTAAACAACCAACACTTTACCACTTTTTACCATTTCTTGACAATCTCAAAGCTGTGTTTACAAGGGTTCAACGTAACGTTCAAACGAAAAGATGACGATACTCGTTCTTTTGAAAAGCATGTGCCATCGCCATTGTCTACAAAAACAGCAAACAGATTATCACGTCTTGCAAACACCGCTGCACGGATAATTTCTCCGTGTGTACATTCACTCCTGTGACCAAAGTGTTCCTGTCATGTACGTGTTCGTCTGAAGTAGGCTCGCGATAGGCGGCATTGCTACTCTAGTAACTCTACTGGTTAACAGGGCTGCCACTGCTGGGTTTTTCCACCCAGATCTGGGTTTTTCGGGCTTGAGCTGGGTTGCTGGGTTTTTATTTCGGAAATGAGCATAATCTGGGTTTTTTGTGATTGTGCTTTTTAGAGACATAATACGCTTTAGAAATATTCTCAGAATATCTATAACAACATCGCTTGAGGAAAAATATATACCTAAAAAGACTCTTGCCTCACGTAACCACGTTTGTTCCAAGCGAACGTACTAAGGCGTCTTTTTGTGGCCACGCTCGTAATCAGAATCACCGTGATCATGATCATCGTTACCACTGAAAAGCACAAGAACGGTCAACGATTTTGTAAACAAACCAGAGCCGCCATGTCAATTTTTGTATAGTATATTTATATCGTATCTTCATTGAATATGGTTGGGAATAGATTTCTTATAACAAAAATAAATAAAACTTCAATTACGTATTGACTTGATCGTCATAAATTTCGTAAAATTTGTATGTGTCCGTATTTAGTAAGGAAACTACAATTCCTGAAGTCAATATTACAAACAATCATCATATCATCATTCAATATATCCACAAAATTAAGAAAACATCACGACTTTGCATTTCAAAATTTGAATTTTTACTTGTCCAACGGCTGGAATCACTCTTCGATCACGCATGGTTA
Organism: Parhyale hawaiensis; assembly: GCA_001587735.2. Taxonomy (NCBI): domain Eukaryota; kingdom Metazoa; phylum Arthropoda; class Malacostraca; order Amphipoda; family Hyalidae; genus Parhyale; species Parhyale hawaiensis. The sequence goes on from LQNS02000227.1 coordinate 3,031,001, forward strand.
GCCTGCTGAGGAAATCATGCTGCGACCAATTCTCACCACTGATCACGGTTGATTGCTATCAGAATCACGTCAAAATGCGGTCACAAAAACGCGGGAATCATGAGCAATCAGGGGGAATCATCCTCGCGGTGGTCACAAAAAGACGCCTCTAGTTAGCCACTACGGAACGCTTTCGTTACGTCGTAGCTTCCACTCCTCGGTGATGGCGTTATTAACAGGCTCAAAATCTTGGATTCTGCTATTGCTCCCGATGTTACCTAATTGCTTTGAATTGATAGCACTTCTAGCTTTACATTTCCTTTCCCTTGCCAAAAATAACAGAGCTAGATCTTCTCGATGATCAGCCGCGATGTTTTCGTGTGTCTGGAAATTCTTTGCCTATTACTTATAAATCGATTCCAGAATACTGGAATAAAGAAGGTACAGTGACAGATGCATTAGATAACGCGAAGTTTCCGCTACTTTCAAAGTTATTAAATTGTTTGACTGTGTTGCTGCATTCTTCTGCATGAGCAGTCAGCACAGAAAGAATATATATATTCGCTTGTTTGAATTTTGATAAAACAAAAAAACTAATTCACTAAAAACAGTTTACTTGTAAAACATACACAGAAAGCTTGAGCATGCTGAGGGAATATACATGGAAGAAGGTATGTTGACTGTTCACGAAGAAATCAACCTTGAAAATGAATAGCGTTGAAGAAAAACATGGAGCGAATATGCTCTTACGTGCTACACTGCAACGAAAAAACAAAGAAAACCTTTATTAAGCTTATATTTTTATTGTTTCTGCCAGTCTGGGTTTTTTAGGTCCAATCTGGGTTTTTTTGAAGCTTCAATCTGGGTTTTTGGTGAAATCTCGGTGGCAGCCCTGCTGGTTACTTAACGCCGGACCTGTTGTGATTGATGTGGTAGGGCTAGTGAGTGGTAGTGTCAAAGTGAACGAATCAATTAGACGATGTAGACCTCCCAGACCTCCCTGCACCTGGGGACCGCGCTTGGCGGCTGTGAGCCACGAGTCAGCAGTGGCTTCTGTAGTTTCTAAGGGAATTTCCCAATTGCCAAACTAAGTCTAGGCCTATTTCCAAACAAACAATTATTTTTTGATGGCATTATTATTTTCACCTACTATCAAATAAACTGTTTCTTTGGATATAGAGTTAGCTCGGCAATTGGGTATTGCCCATAGCATAGTTTTAACACAAAAATTAGTTTTAAAATACTACTCTCAAACCAATAATTTTTCAGATAGGATTTGAATATATAAGCCCTAACGTTAAGCCTAAATAAATTTATATATTAACTTGGATTTTATTTGTAGTTTACTGTGTGAGCAAATTCAGATCATTCTGTGCACAAATGGGTGCCTCAAACAGCAAAGATGCTGTTGAAGAAGCTGCCAACAAAGTGCTGGATGTGTCACGACAACTGACTCCTCAGCTCTATAAAAGAGTATGAATTTTTGTTTGTTGCTATCCTATACTTCTAAAAACATGTTTGTGTTGTTTCATATAAGGCTATAATGGCTGTTCTGAAATAAGGTTAGTTTGGCAATTTGGTAATTCCTCTACATATCATTTGAATTTCTTATAGGCTAACTAGGCTTAGCAGTCTTCAGTGTAGGCTATTGATAACAGGTGCAGGTATTCAGCAGCACCATTGCCAAAAATGCTTAAAAATTTGAATACAGTAAAACCCCTCTAATCCGCATCTCAATAATCCGAAACCCTCCCTAATCCGAACATCTCATTACTGTTCGAACTGCTATCTGAACAAGAGAGCATTTTTTGGATTAATGGGGTAAAGTACGAAGTTCCTACAAATACCTCTGTAATCTGTGCAAGGCGCTTTTCATTTTTTGGATAAAAGAGGTGATGAGCGAAAAATCTGCGCAAGGTGCTGCGCAGAAGGTACAAACAATCTCTCTATAATCCGTATTAGTGTGGAATAAAGAGGTTTTTTTGGATTTATAAGTACCCCGGTAATCCGAAATCCCCGCTAATCCGTCACCCCCTTCCCCCCGTGCTGTGCGAATTAGAGGGGTTTTACTGTACCTTTATAGGGCTCTATTTCAGTTTTAATAGGTTAGGTAGCCAGTATTATCTAAAACCATGGCAGTTGAATTGAATTACCCAATTGCTGAACTAACTCTATTTTTGAACAAACTGTTATTGTTTGGTAGGATTATTATTTTCACCTATAAAATTTAACTGTTTGTTCGGAACTAGGGTAATGTCTCAATTGCCGAATGCCCATCTATTACCGAATATAGGTAGGAATCTTATTGCGTTCGGTAATAGAAACGCATTCGGTAATTGAGACATTACCCTAGAGTTAGTTCGGCAATTTGGTAATTCCCATAAATAAATGTGTTACAGCTTGTAGGCCCTATATCATAAAATGACATGTAAATTACTTTCTTAATATTAATAATACAGCTATGAATTTACAACCTAATCAGCAAGGCTCAGTGTCATTACACACAAAACTAGCACCACAATAGCTCTAGACTATTAACTAGTTTAATTGTTTGAGTAAGATCTTTTGAATTATATATTGTTATGTATGTTGGTATAAAATAATATCTGGAGTAACACAGAAAGTCGTACCACTACCACTTACAAACCTTCCGACGGACGATCTCGAGGGGACCCTCTATATAATGTTGTGGTAGAGTGACATACTCAGACACCTACGATCGAAGTTAAAATAACCAAGACATTCATCCTACTGTTTAGGTTGCTTTTACAGAGCTGCAGCAGAATCATTAGGTACCTAAATACTTTAATAAAGACTATAGTGTACCAATGAATAGAGCCATATAGATAGTTATTTAGTAGTTCTGTGCTGCCAAAGTAGCTGAGAAGTATGGAGGAGGAAAATTATGGATGTTCTCAATCTTATACAGCATCACTGAATGAATTTGTTTAGCAGTGCTGTATAGGCCTATAGGTATATAGTTTATTGCTTACACTGAGAGGATTTTCTCATCTATTCACCTAGCTATTTCTTGGTTCTTTGTGGATGCTAATGGTTACTTTTGTTTTTTTTTTATCTAATAATGTGGTGAAGTTATTTGGCTACTGTCACTGTAACCTGTTAGATAGGTAATACTCTCAGTAGCTATATGTTTTAGATATAACTAGGCCTCTTTCCAAACAGTCCATAAACTAGAGTGATATATCTATCTTCACATTTATCATTACAAATAGGTAGCTACGTTAGTTATTATATTGTTTTCAAAGTGATGACAACTGCTCATGTCTCATTCTCAATTGTTGGAGTTATGCATGTATATTATTTCATTTATATATTGAAAGAATTATTACAGCTCTAATTTTGCAGGTACCATCAGAACTAGCACTCCATGTACCTCACCTAAGGCACCTGGACCTGTCTCACAACCAACTGACATCACTCCCTCACACCTTCCAACTACTGCTGCACCTCCGTACTCTGCATCTTTCATACAACCGCTTCAAGCTGCTGCCTGTGACTGCTCTATTTAAGTTGCCTCATCTCATGACACTAGACATGTCTCATAACAGCCTTAAGGAACTGCCACAGCAGGGCTGGGAACAACTTAAAGAGGTGTGCTTGGGGACACTTAGTCAGTGGCAGCACCAGGAGAGTGTTGCTGGTGGCTAAGTGTGGTATTCTTTCCCAATTATGAGTCAATGAACCAAGCCCCCCAACCCTAGCCTTCCCCCTTTAAAATTGGTGGCATGTAACCAGCATACTGTATATAGGCTTACATGTGAGATGTATTGTGAAGCCCTTTAGCCTTTTGCCATAGACCCCCACCCCCTCTCCATCTCCCCCAGATCCCCCTATACAAATTTAGTGGCACTGCCACTATAGCTACTGATTGACCTAGATTGGGATGTGGTACCATTTAGATTATTTTTTTGTTGTTTTTATGTTATTTTCAAAAGCTATAGATAAGTCTGCTTTTCACTACAACAGCAAATGATGAGAGGAAGGAATAACAGATATGTAGGTAGCAATTGAATTTACCTAGCTCTGTCAAGAAAACTTAGAACACATGCATTGGCTTGTTTTTACACACAATGTTGCAGGAAGAACAGAAAAGTGGGAAGAACAGAACCAGAATTGTCATTGACTGTGGGACAAATAGCTACCGGTAAATAAAGTCGAGCGATCACCATGATACATTGATTTCCCAAAACCCTACCTATTGCTATGGTAGCCTATGAGGTCTCTCTCCCTCTGAATAACTCATATTAATAAGAAAAGTGTAACCCAACGGTGCAGTCAGGGGGTTTGTGTAGGTTACCTTAGCCATTAGCTAGGCCTTCTGGACGGCTGTCTTTCGTGCTCACTTTGCTTACTTCCCATCTTTTACTCATACTGATCTTTCTTCAATCTGTTCTTACTCTTCTTTCCCGACTTGCTCATCCCATGCGCGTTGATCCCTGTGTGGGAACACCCTCGTGCATAGGTTCCACGTGTCTATCGTCACACTATGTGTCCCTTGCTTTTTCCTCTGTTAGATCGCCGTTGCTGTGGAGACGGACACTTAAACTGCTCAATATTATAATAATAATAATAATAATGCCGTTAATGCAGTCTGTGGCCCGTCCTGTGTACTCTGGGGAAAAGCCATGCTTATGTAAACTTGACTCAGTGCCTGCACACTACCTATATATGTGACCTCCTGAGACTTGTGTGTGATACGTGTTGCCTCTATGTTATGTCAGGTGCTTATTGTAGCTGAGCCACATCTAGCTCGATAGGTATATTTTTCAGTGACCTAACACATGCTCTGAAGTAAGCCACGTAGCATACCAGGACCATTCACGCTCTGTTGATTTGGACTTGTAATAACAGTGTTTGACAGTCTCAAACCTTGCTTCATCTTGTAAACAAAGCTTGCTTCATCAGCTCCTCTCCAAAGGCGTAAGGTGAACTATAGGGACATAATAGGATTATGTGTGTCTCGCCCATACTCCCCATGTCCCCTCAGGGTCCATAAAATGGGCATAGGGTTAGGTTAATTAGGTTCGCCCATCCTATGTTTAGGGGCCCGGCAACTCCTGGGGGCTTGTGTGGGTTACCTCAGCTATTAGCTAGGCCTTCGGGACGTCTGTTTTTTGTGCCCATTTTGCTTCCTTCCTGATTTCATACTCCTACTTGCCCATGCTTTATTCTGTTCTTCCTGCCCTCAGGAGCATATTGTGGCGGGCCCTATCTCTGCCACAATATGTTTGGGCATCACGTACCCAAGGGTCTTGAGTGCCTTATCCGCAGGGGATGTTGCATCTGGCCGCAGTTCCTGCTGATGAGGTTAGTATTGTAAAGTTAGGTAGCTAGGTTCTCTACTTTCCTCTTTCTGTTCCGTGAGGTGGGGTGTTGATCGAGGTAGCAGATCTGGTACGCGGGACATCTCTAGTCTCTCTCGTGTGGAAGGACACAAACGGGGCCGACCACTTGAGTGTCTCCTACTATACTTTGCGCCTTGTTTCCCTGCCTGTAGTAGCGCACGTGGCCACCACGTCTTCCCAATAAGCGGTATTTGAATACTGCACAAAAAGCTTCTCTGTTGAAACGCCTGAGTTGCGGCTACGGTGGTTAAACAAAATATATAATAAATAATAATTCTGTTCTTCCTCTTCTTTCCCGACTTGCTGTTCCCATCCACGTTGATCCTCTATGGGAACACCTTCGTGCATGTGTTTCCCGTTTCTATCGACATACTATATGTCCCTTGCTGTTTACTCTGTGATATCGTTTCGCTCGGACACGGAGGCTTAAACTTTCTGACTGTAACTAACTAGCTAACTATACTACCTATGGTAAGTTAGTGAGAGCTGGGTCTCCACTACTAGTATTAAGAGCAGAGTGATGCCCTTTGAATTTATGTTTTTCTTTTACTTTTTTGTTGTAGTTAGAGCGGCTGAATATAAGTCACAACGAGCTGCATCTGCTGCCCAACAACCTCTCTGCGGCTCCTCAGTTGTCCGTATTGGTGGTGAAGGGCAACCCTCTTATGCATCCTCCGGCCCATATCTGCAGCGAAGGCAGCAGCGCTATACTGCACCACTTGCGTGGTCTGCTCACGCCTGAGAGACCTTGCCAAAAGTAAGCAACTGCTAATTTCTCACCATGGGTAACCTTGGCGGTCAGACCCTTGCAACTGTCAATATAATTTGCTCCTATCTTTTTCCTTAGTTCATCAGGGAAGTCTGAGGCCCTCAGGGGTATGTTTTGGCGGGCCCTTTCTCTGTCAGAATAGGAGGGGAATTCAAAAAGTTCGCGGAATTGCTGATAATATTCAGCTAACATGAATTGTAGCTTTCTTGCGTACGTGCGAATGTATTGCTCTGCCAAGTGTGGTCCTCTTTTCTCCGCTGATTCATTCCACAAACTTTGACGAAAGTTGCTGCACTTGAATAGGCAAATGAGCAATTACTCATTTGAGCATCACCATGCAGCGTTTGGTATCGAAGTCGCTGGAAGTTCGTTACTGTCAAATTTTCCTGCGCCTTACTGTCTGTGGGGTGAGTGGTAATTGCGTTGCGTTCAAACGAATAATCAACAAATTTTAGGCCTTTGTTTTGACAGCGGATTTGAGACTAATAATTCTTAGTACTTTGATATTAACAAAAACGAGGACCTCCATCTCATCGTTGAAACCATTTGTTATGGCCTGACTTGTGCCATGTATAGCGGTCGGATGCCAGCTACCATATCTGAGAGCACTTGACGTTCTTGGATACGTTATGACGTTGTGAGAGAAATTTTTCACAAACTTTTTGAATTCCCCTCGTATATATGGGTATCACTCACCTAGGGGCTAACCCGAGTACCTTTCTGCAGGATTTGTTGTAGCCAGTCCTAGTTCCGTCTGACGAGGTTTGTTTGCAGAGTTAGGTAGGTTCACCCTACTTACCCTAATGCTCCGCAAGACGGGCCGCCGAATGGTGGTGAGTTAAAGTCATAAAGTGACCCCTCCCATATGTGTTCCTATCTACTCCTGTGTGGGGGCCACGAAAGGAACCCTCCATACAGGTGTTTCCTACTTTTGTCTTCTTCTCTTTTCGTTTTCCTCTCTTGGCCCTATGTGGCGTGGCTGAGCGTATTAGTTCAGCCATGCCGCTAGGTGTTTGAGATGTCTTGCACCTTATACACTGTCAGTAGTAGCAGTAGCGCACTGACCACTACATAACTGATAGAACTCCTCTGTGTTTGACTCGACTTCTAAAAGTGGATCACTATTGCGTAGTCTTTATATCTGATACGGCGGCAAAACCCTCAACAAATAATAGTAATCAGGGAAGTTTGAACATATACTCTTTATATCTGTGTTGCATGCTCCCACGGTAGTTACTGGGCTCTGGTGCCTCACTAGCAATAGAAGCTGCACAACCTTTGTAAGGTGTGGGGGCTTGTTCTCACCATGCACTTAATCCCGGCTTAAGCACCTGCCAAGTTGCAACCCGTGGGAGATCTTTGCATTAACTGTACGAAACGGCTATCGTCGACCCATTGAAGGCAAAGAATGGACCATAGGCCCCAAAAGTCAGGTTAGGTTCACCCTCCCTGTGCTGTGGAATTAATTTGCTCTCCAAGGGCCTTTCGATAAGACATTGGCGGCAAGATTTCTGCTAGGTACCTAACTTACGCCGCTCGTACTCTTGTCCTTCCTAATTGCCCTTGTAAAATCTTCAACCAGCTTGCAAAGCGGTGTGCTTTTGATCCTTTTATTTCACTCACGACACTGTACACTCTGTTCTTGCTATAATGACGCGCTCTTGCCCTCAGGGGTATATTCTGGCAGGCCCTTTCCGTGCCACAATATATTTGGGCCTCACAAACCCAAGATTCCCGAGTGCCTTCTCCACAGGGGATGTTGCAGCTTGCCGCAGTTCCTGCTGAGAAGGTTAGTTTGTTAGGTTAGGCTGGTTCTCTATATTTCCCCTTCTGATCCGCGAGGTGGGCCGCCGATCGAGGTGGCCGACTTTTTTCCGTGGGACTCCTACTTTTGGCTCGTGCGGAGGACCACGGATGGGGCCAGCCGCTCAGGCGTTTCTTTCTTCTGTCTTCTTCTCCTTTCGTTTTTTTGTCTCTTGCCTAGTACTGTCCGGCTGAGCGAATTCGTTCAGCCGAGCCGTGTAGGGTTACCGATGCACGTGCTTTATAAACTTAAGACACAGAACTCACTTATGTGGGATCGCCGTCTCTCTCGACCTCCGGCAGAACTGCTGAGACAAAATATTTGACATTGGGCGCGATGCGGCTTAGAATCGCTGTGTTAGCAAACTAACCTTAACCTTAGTGACGCGCTCTTTAACTACATTGGTAACCTGTACAGTCCAGGAGGCAGTCCCGTGTTCCGGCGGGTGCGAGGTGATCACGTCTCTGCTGCTGTCAACAACCCCGACAGTGCCTGGCGCCAGTACCAACAGGGCAGCTACACAGGGCCTGGCAACAAACGCAAGTGTCCTCTCATGCCACCCAAGAACAGCGCTACTTTGCCTCCTCATAAGATTACTCAGGCGCTCATGGGTGAGTTTGTAGCTTCGTCACAGGAATGGCTGGACTTCAAGTTAATTTGCTGCCAAGTCGTTTATTTAAATAGAAGAAACTATGTGAGCGTTTCCTTAAAAAAAGAGAAGAAAATTTGATCATGCAGTATTCATTGTTTGTTTAGAGCCTACTGGAAGTTCAACTTCCACTAGCCTCTTGCCCCCTGTGGGCGGGTGGCTCTCACCCACTTCGGCCTGTCTGGGGTCAACCAACCGGTGTCTAGGAGTCGGAGACCTTAAAACAAGG
>LQNS02000227.1:3070996-3085985 GCA_001587735.2 Parhyale hawaiensis
TATGACAAAGACTGAATGAATTTACACATGAAGATAAATATAGTAAGTCTACAGACGCACAGTGACTCTGTGACTATGACAGACTGAATAAAATTACACACCAAAAGAAACATAGCACATGTCTAAATGGGATATTACACCGTTTACACGTCAAACAAAACATAGTACATTTACAAATTTCTTGTGTGGTACGCAACCGGTGTATTTAGAAGTGTTATATTTTCGATGTGAGAAAAAAAAAAAAAACTACTCTCCCTGTATGGGCGCATTACGTGCAAGGATGAGCTGCATTTTGTTACTTATTTGTTTTTAGATCGTATTCAGTACTGTTATGTCGTCCTTGATGCTATTGTGAAATATAATGATATCGTTTGGAAATACAGTTTAAATGCTATTAAAGGAATAGTCAATTTTAAAGGAAGTGTTGACCTCGAACTATATTAAATTATTGATTTAAATAAATATAGTGTTTTCATAAACTAGTAATCGATACGCCTGCTGGAACGCATTTGTGTGGGGACCATACTGTGCCGGGCCCACACTATGCAATCGCACGCTCAGCTTATGAGCGGATGGTCGGTTCGCTCAATGTTTATACTACCGTATCTATGCTCCCGACTTCCACTTTGCATTAGGATGACCTGCGTATGAGTGTATAGACTGGCCAGGCTTCACTATAAGCTAGAAAGTTAGGTGATTTAGGCTAGGTGCTACCTACGGGCAAATTTTGAGCCTGTCCAGAAGTTGAAAAGTTTGGCAGTTTCCCTTGTTTCCATTAGGTAGGTAGTCAGCTCGACGCCGTCGCGCTGATTGCTCTAATTTTCTAAGGCTGACTTTCATTTGTCTGCAGTAAAGCTGTGCTGCTCTTGGTCGAGGTTCCTGCGGCGCATCTGATTCATATGTCAAGCTGCTGCGTACGGCGCTGGCGCACACTCATTGTTTCCCTACTCTTTAGACTGAAATAAATCACATTTAAATCGCAATAATACAAATTTACTGCCCAGGCTGTGCTGCTCGGGTTTCATAAATGTTAATGCAGCTTACTGTTCAATCGTATTTGTGTCTCATCCTGTGCTCAGGTTTAGATAACTGAAGGATTATGCAGTGTTGGAGTTTACCTTGCAATATAACGAATGCGTGATAATTAGAGAATTGGGAGTGAACTCTTTGCCGAATGTTTACTTCTTACGATCCTTGCCCTGCAGTTGTTTGGAGGCCGGAAGACCTCATACAATTTTTTAGCCAATAATTTTTTGGCCGTGAGGCGGTCGTGATGCCTGCTGCGCTAGTAGCCCAACCCATTATAATAATAATAATTAGCCAATAATTTAAGCGAAATGCGTCATCATAATAAATGATAGACGGTGAGTACGATCCGATGAAAAAATAAAATTATACACAGCAGTGAAAAAACTGCTGGCCATAGAGCCTCCAGTGGGCTGTGAGACTGGAGCCATCAGAAATTAAAAGGGCTGCAAAAAGACCTCGTTCAGCTGTGATAGTCATTGGCCTAACATGAGGCTTTCCAAAACAGTACCTACCTCTTGTGGTAATTAATGATCACCAATTAGTTATAATAGTCTTGGATCACGTTCGTGGGAAAGAATTGAATAAACGATATTATTTAGCGACTTGTACGTGTTTCCAAAAACCAAACTATTTATTAGTAAGGCCGCTACTGTCAGTAGTCGAGTATAGGTTGGGCAGGTTTTCAGCGGCAGCACGAATTGTGGATCAATTTTGTGCGCGCTGCTGTTGGGTTAACATTATCTTCAGACCCATGCATTGCGACGCTTTAGATATTGCAGGGTGACATGGCAGCCTAATTTATTAGTGAACTTCAACTTGGCTTGTGGATTTACAGTTTTTATTATTAATAGGTAGTAATTTTTTACATCGTGTCATCAGTTCGCCATTTGCGTTCACCATCTACTGCGCAGCGAGTCGGTCTATTTTAGTCGGAGCTCTCGCATTGTTGTAACGCAGCGCGTTCAATTCATCCAAACAATCGTATTTCGTTCATTGCATGTTCGTTATCGCGTCATGTTCATCCATCTTTCGTTTTTTTACTCATGGTATTGCAAGCGGCCAAACAGTTTTATTGTTTTCTTTACGCTGGCAATTGGAGTCGGTTGCGGATTGCGCCTCCTTTGCCATTCCATCTACTACATTTTCCGACACTTTTATGTGTATATGTTGCTTGTGACTTGCAACTACGCATTTTAGACAAGTACAGAAGTAGACGCCTGCGGTCAGTGACTACTCAGCCGCGATAGGAAAATAAAAAAATGAATTCAGATTTTCGGCCTTTTTGTGTGGTTGTGGCTGGACCACTAGTGGCCGCCGGTACTTGTGTCTCTTTTTTTTTTTAGATCGCATCTCCGCGTTCTCGCATGTGTTCATTCATGGTTACGGTGAGGAGCTTGCAAGGCTCACTGATTAAGTGATTTTTTAATTGCTGTAGCTCTTTTGATGATGCTGACAGCATCAGGTGCTCCGGACGGGTGTGGACGTAAGCTCAAATCTGAATTGTAGTGAGGCTACCAATATCGCTGGCATTTGAAACTGAAGTTCCTGTTCAGCAAATCGTGGACCACATGGCAAGCTTAGATCAGAGGTTCTTAACCTTTTTGGAGGTACCGAACTCGTCAAGTTCCATGCATGCATTCATCGAACCATTCGAAGAAGGAAAAATAAAATGTGATTTGTTTTCATTCAGATACAAAGCGCGTGTTTTTAACCGTATACTATATAAGTATGTAAATTGCACCGTGTATCATTTGCACACAAAATTACTGTACTCAGAGACAAAACCACCAAGTAGAACGTGACGTCACAAATCATACGAGTGGGGTGAACCAAGTCGCCGAACCCCTGACACTGACTCACCTAATTCCTGGGGTTCGATCGAACCCCGGTTAAGAATCACTGGCTCAGATTATACTCGTACGGTAGCTACCTGACGGAGGCCAAGTAATAGGGCGTAATGAGGTCTAGTATGTAAGACCACTGTGGCATGTGTTGTGTCTAACCTAGAAATAAGGTACGTTCTCTTGTGTACCATATATTATTTCAATTTTGTAATGTCTATGAGTAGCCTACTTAATAAAGATTATTATCATTAGGTAGCAATAGACCGACCAACGGGTCCGTTCTCATAGGAGTCGAGGCGCATTCTCCGGCCCCGCTCCGGGCTATTTCCGTTACCGTGGTGTCAAGATGAAAAAAAATGTACGAACATCTAACGAAAAACTGTTGCTGTTCAGATGACCTATAGGCTACAGTATTAATAATAATAATGTTGATCAGTGCAGCAGGTAGTTGGGGTGTGGACCCATCCTGTTAAACGAACAGAACGATGTGCTTTCAAGCGTACCACGAATACTTCTAAAGGAATATAGCAAATTATCAGAGTTCTGTTGTGGCTGATACCGCTCTCTGTAGGCAGCTTGTGCACGAGGTGGTGGTGGTGATGTGGGAGGTCAGAAAGTCCGGTGTAACAGCTGTGTGTGTGTGTATTTAGGTATGTGTGTGCGGTGGCCAGTGAGCACAGTTCACACATGTGCTTGCCCTTACTGGCAGGCCATGTGTCTCTATACTGATTACGTTGTTTTCCGCGCATCTACATAGAGTGCTCGGGTGTGTCTACTGCAGCTTGAGAAGAATTTTGTGGCCTTTGTAGTTGTTGAGCATTCGTTTTTCGGCCAATAGTAATAGTGTGTGCGTATGATCATGTCATAATTGCCAATCTTATGTGACTTAGTGTGAATACTGTAGTTTTAGTTTCTTAGGTGGTATTTCCTTCCCAAATTGTTCGCTGCGAACTGAAGCGAGTAAGAAAGAATGGCTTGTGGTCGGTAATGTGGCTAGGAACGTTCGCCACACATGTGGTGCAACTGACAGCAACGCGTTCAAGTGTGTCTCATAACTAAAGATCATCACTAGGAGTAAAATAAACAATAGAAACGATATGGGCATAAAAGGATGGACGTACCAAAGACATACGGTAATACGGCTCTGCAGCCGACAATTAAAAAGCTCCTTATTTCACTGTAAAGCAAGCGCTTGTCTGGACACTCACAGCCCGCTGGGTGATGCTCCGTCACCCCGACACACAGATACACTCAACAGACACCCAGTTGTTCCCAATAAAGCCAGCTTTCGTCACGCTGTAGCAACTGTACCTTTGCTGCGACTGACCCTGAACACATATTAAAATCACACTACTAAGAATATTTATGAGCTTTGCTACTTTTTAGAAATACTCATGTGTCTAATACACGCAGTGCATGCATTTCTTACCAGAGCATGGCACGGTTATGGTAGCAGGCAGTTAAAGTTAAATTCTGATAATTTGGCCGAGATCCGCACGCAGGATATCTGACGGAAGGGGGGTCCACTTCTGCAAACTTTACCAGAGTTTGTGAGATCCTTCAACTTTTTCACGGCAGCTCGTTATTGGCAAGTTAAAGTAAACGCTGCCCAACTTGTGGTAACTTGTATTTAGACTAAGTTGAGTTATGAAGTAGGTCGGGGGGGGGGGGAAACTTCTTATTATAGCCCAGGCCTAATTTTGGTCGAGCTTAATGTTGAAGTCTTTTACGGAGCAGCTTGACTTGTGAGAAAACGGGCGTTAGTTTTAATGTCAGGGAAGTTATCAGGACATTAATACAGATTTGAATACCTACCTAGTATCTTTTACTTGAACTGTCAGTTGAATCCCAGCTTTAATTAAGAATACAGTAGTTTACTTTTACAGGAAGGATTGCCTTCATAATTCCTCGCCACTATAGTGAAGTAAACGCGTTGGTGCTGTTGTCGTTACGCAACACACTTACAAGTTGTACGTAAGTTGTGCCCCCTAAAATCAGCATTGAGCGGTGCTCGACAATAAAACAAAACTTACAGAGCATCTCTGCGTGCAATTGTTGTCTCTTTTTTTCAATATAAAGTTCAGAAAAAAAAACAACTTGGTTCCATTTCACATAGAACTGTATATTTACTACCTACTGTCTATCTGTTTCTGATGTCACTAGGTACCTTTGTCTTCCCATCTATACTATATCTTCCACTTTTGCCTCATCGTCCCCCTCTTCACCCAAATCTTTGTATCACTCTTCAGGGGGCGGCCCCGTCCACTTTGGGAACCGCTGATCTATGTATAAAAGCTGCTTACTGCCCAGGCTGCGGGTGGAGTGCTGTGCTGTGCTGCACTGTCGTTAGGTAGCGCTGTGCGTCCATCGCTGCCCGTGCTTGGAACCAGGATTAAGGTGTCGGATGCACCAAGTCCGACTCCGACTGTTGGGTTCAGCCAGTGTCCGACTCTGGCTCTTGGAACCTCCAAAACTTCGGACTCCTTCTCTTGGTCATTTTCTCTTACTCATATAACCAGTGTTGGACTCCGACTCCATCTTCGACCCTCACTAAGGTCCCATTTCTTCGATACCGACTCCGCAGCCCTGTTTAAACCACACGCTCGTAGTTCTATCATAGAAGCTGAGCTTCTCCTCAGCATTATGCCGAGGCCACATTATACCATCGCGGAGGCAACTTGATGAGCGGATGTACTGCTCGCACGTCCTGATTGCACAATGAAAGTCAGTAGCCAAGTAGCCGTGCCCTGAAAAGTACCTACTTACTGTATGTGGATCGATGTGCGCGTTGAACATCCTGCCATAAGTTGACCGTGCGATTGTGCAGTGTGGTCCCGTCTACATAGACAAATAAAGTGTCATCGATTGGTACAGTTCCATGAGATAAGCTAATCTTATTAAGTGTAGTTGGTCCGGAACTTCAATTACCAGCTTTGGTTTCGCTACTTTGAATCGAGTTTCAAGTGTAAATCCCACAGCATATAGCTACCTATTCTTTGAGACTTTCAGAGTCCATCTTGAGGAGGAAAAGTTACTGCTGATGAGCTGATCAAATCGCAGTGGAACTGTAACGATCACTAACGCCTCAAGGTTTAGAGCAGTTATATCTTTTCCTCAACTCGGGGGGGCTATTCAACATTGACAGCGGAATCTGTCAATAATCACTTTTGTACGCATGTACTGTTCAATTTAGTTGTTTAGTATCAAGAAATTATCCTTCCTTCCTTGCCGGATTTTGCTTTCCCGGTGTAACGCACGACAGGGGGGCCGGCGCCGTGCATCTACCTGCTGATGATCACATCTACCGGACTTGGAAGACTCTGAGTCTACGCCGTTGGTCCAAACCCAGCCTCTACTGTCGCTTGGCTCTACTACCTACAGCTGCCCGTCGACGGGCGGGACAAACGGAGACACTTCTCACAAAATTGATTTTCTTTTCCTGCTTCATTCCTTGCGTTGATCTTCGTCATTCATATAACTCGGAAAACTCTTGACCGGAAATGGAATCCCTAAAACTATGAAAATGGTTTCGTTATTAGTTTGCATTTTCGTTTCTCGCGCTTCAAACGCATTTCGCAATATTAAGAAAGCACGAAAGAGCGACTCATAGCTAGATTGCATTTCCGTTACTCGCGTGCCAGGAGCGTATAATGTGCGTGTAGTTGCTGAGTCCCCACTGGCCCACATTCCAGTGTGTTATCATTCGTTTCTTCTATAAAACGTCCATTTGCTAGGCATCTGAAGTACATGGTTTAGCTCTTCCTACTGGCAATGCCTGGATATTAGAGTGTTACTCTCTCATGCGCTAGCACTTGAGATCGCGTCTCTCCCAGACAGTTGAATTATTGCAATTGTTGGTTTACTGAGTCAACAGTTCCAGCGTTTAGACACTGTTGGGGAGGTACTGACCTTAGCCAGCTGTGGAAATAATTGGGAGGGTCGCACTTGTGACATGAACCTTCCGTCTCCAACGCCGTAGCTCTGATAAGCTGTCGTCGATTGCAGCCGTGCGCTCTTCTGATGCCTGTACGTAGGCATCTCTCATAGCTGCAGCACGTACCGGTGTACATCGATCTCCATTTTCCAATCAGCGTGTGGGGTCAACTTGACGCTACCTTTACTTTATCTGCGAAGTTTTCTGTTATAACTGGAGTGTAAAGCTTATTACGGTAATTACATATGATAGCTTACTTCAGTATAAATATATATTTATATATTTTCAGTATACATGCGATATTTATTCCTACTGTGTGTGCAGAGGATCCCTACATTCCACATATTTGTAAATAACACCACTCGCTAAATGTGCGGTGTTATTAGAGCTGCGTCGTTTAGTTCGTGTCAGTGTACAAGACTTAGGCTTGGTGGCCATTTTGTGCAGTTTATCTGCAAGGACGGATGCGTTGCGCGCAGCGCGTACGGCCGCGCTAGAATAGGTTACACGTGAGTCATCCGCACAACCTGCGGCTGCTGTGCGCGGTACTCGTGTCTGGTGTGTGCTTACCCGGCGGTACATAGGTACCTCCCTGCTGCAGTCACGTAGCGGTACACCTCTGCTGTACTCGCTGAGTGGTGCACCTCTGCTGTACTCGCTGAGTGGTGCACCTCTGCTGTACTCACTGAGTGGTGCACCTCTGCTGTACTCACTGAGTGGTGCACCTCTGCTGTACTCACTGAGTGGTACACCTCTGCTGTACTCACTGAGTGGTGCACCTCNGCAAACGAAGACACTTCTCACAAAATTGATTTTCTTTTCCCCGCTTCATTCCTTGCGTTGATCTTCGTCATTCATAGGCTATTACTCGGAAAACTCTTGACCGGGAACGAAATCCCTAAAACTATGAAAATAGTTTCGTTATTAGTTTGCATTTTCGTTTCTCGCGCTTCAAACCCATTTCGCAATATTCAGAAAGCACGAATGAGCGACTCATAGCTAGATTGCATTTCCGTTACTCGCGTGCCAGGAGCGTATAATGTGCGTGTAGTTGCTGAGTCCCCATGCACTGGCCCGCATTACAGTGTGTTATCATTCGTTTCTTATATACAACGTCCATTTGCTAGGCATCTGAAGTACGTGGTTTAGCTCTTCCTACTGGCAGTGCCTGGATGTTAGAGTGTTACTCTCTCATGCGCTAGCACTTGAGATCGCGTCTCTCCCAGACAGATGAATTATTGCGATTGTTGGTTTACTGAGCCAACGTTTCCAGCGTTTAGACACTGTTGGGGAGGTACTGACCTTAGCCAGATGTGAAAATAATTGGGAGGGTCGCACCTGTGACATTAACCTTCCGTCTCCAACGCCGTAGCTCTGATAAGCTGTCGATTGCAGCCGTGCGCTCTTCTGATGCCTGTACGTGGGCATCTCTCATAGCTGCAGCACGAACCGGTGTACATCAATGACATTTTCCAAGCAGCGTGTGGGGTCAACTTGACGTTACCTTCACTTTATCTGCGATGTTTTCTGTTATAACTGGAGTGTACAGCTTATTACGGTAATTAAATATGATAGCTTACTACAGTATATAGCTATATTTCCAGTATAGCTACATGCAATATTTATTCCTATTGTGTGTGCAGAGGATCCCTACATGTCTACAAATTTGTAAATATACCCACTCGCTAAATCTGCTTTGTTATTAGAGCTGCGTCGTTTAATTTGTGTCAGTGTGTAAGACTTAGGCTTGGTGGCCATTTTGTGCAGTTTATCTGCAAGGACGGATGCGTTGCGCGCAGCGCATACGGCCGCGCACGAATACACGTGAGTCATCCGCACAGCGACGTAACCTGCGGCTGCTGTGCGCGGTAGGCTACTCGTGTCTGGTGTGTGCTTACCCGGCGGTCGGCGGTACATACAGCCCTGCTGCAGTCACGTAGTGGTACACCTCTGTTGTACTGACTGAGTGGTACACCTCAGCTGTACTGACTGAGTGGTACACCTCAGCTGTACTCACTGAGTGGTACACCTCTGCTGTACTCACTGAGTGGTGCACCTCTGCTGTACTCACTGAGTGGTGCACCTCTGCTGTACTCACTGAGTGGTGCACCTCTGCTGTACTCACTGAGTGGAACATCTCTGCTGTACTCACTGAATGGAACACCTCTGCTGTACTCACTGAGTGGTGCAGCTCTGCTGTACTCACTGAGTGGTGCACCTCTGCTGTGCTCACTGAGTGGAACATCTCTGCTGTACTCACTGAGTGGTGCACCTCTGCTGTACTCACTGAGTGGTGCACCTCTGCTGCACTCACTGAGTGGTACACCTCTGCTGTACTCACAGAGTGGTGCACCTCTGCTGTACTCACAGAGTGGTGCACCTCCGCTGTACTCACTGAGTGGTGCATTTCTGTTTGCTGTATGCCCCACGTTGTTTGGCACACACAGTGGCCCAGCTGTACCGTACAGCTGTAAAAGGGTACATATAGCGCTGCAGCATGTAACATACAGTGTTGAAGTTGAACTTTCGATCGTCGAAACTACACACAGTGTGCTGGAAAATTTTAAAGCAACTCTATAGCCATCTTATCTTCTAATGTTGCTGTTATTGATTTTTTTCCCGTGTTTCATTGTTTCGCTGCCAGCAAAGTGCGATCTCACATCCAACGGCTACGCGTTTACTGTAACATGTGCTGTTTGTTACTGACTCCTGGGCGCTTGTATCCGTGCGACCCGGCCGCAAAGTCACTATGACAGTTTTTTTGATCTGCAGAGAAAGGCAGGAAAACTGGCCGCGAAGTCTCCAGAACAAAGCCGCAAATCTGCGGTCGCCATACCCCAAAAAGCAAATGCCCATCACACCCAGTTGTGGCGTTACTGTTGCATCACGGATCTCGTCTATTCAGTAGCTACGTGTTGTTTACTGCAAAATGCGAAAAGAGCTTAGCTACTCTTCACCCTAACAAACCCGTGCGTGATAGCAACGTCCATTTCCGTATCACTCCTAGGTTAATTGCTCATGATGAAAGCTGACCTTATTATCGTGAGCTCCCTGACCTCATTGTTCCATATTACTGCTACTTACATTGCTGTCCTGAATGTTAGCGTCAGTTGCTCCAATATCAGTGCACTACCCTGTCTGCTTCTCTTGCTAATGGTGTTATTGTAATATTTTTAGTCTTTCCAAGTCGCACCTGAATTTTTAACGTTATCATATGGTTTTGGTTTACGGTGCCAAGCTAAAATTGCGTACATTATCATCTCCCTGGAACTTAAAAGTTAAACCCGCGACGCCACAGAGTTGTTTTGTGAGGAGTGTGGGATTGAATTCTGGCCCACCCACGGAGGGTTGTGACACACTTTGCACGAGTTACAGGCAGCTGTGCACGGGACGTGCCTGCGATGGTATCCTAGATACGGTGTCTCTGCTGTGACGTGCAGGTCGCTGAACACTGACACTTGTGCCACACCAGTAGGTATACTGTCGTCCCAACATAAATACGTGGCTAGAGTCTGCTTTAGTTCACTCCTATGTTAAAAGAATTTAATCCATTTTGCTTTCATTTTTTACGTGAGCATCGGATATTTGGCCGTCTCAGTCGTAACTGATTTGCAGCTAACGCCAAAAAATCGATCCGTTCTGGTGAATGGAACGCTGTGGATTGGAGATGAAGGTAAGGTAAAGTTCTTCAGATTAGATTTGTTTCGCTTGTAAATGGTGAATTGGATGCACCACTTGAGTGTATGAAGAAATGTTGTTTGCGTGCTCACCACATTATTAGGGTTGGTAAATTTTGATGGGTCACTGTTTGTGCAAAACTTGCGAGTATATAATCATGTTGTTCGAAATTCGTGATAGCAAGCCCTTAATTGAGCAACCAAAAGGTAAGAGTATCGACTGAATTGCAGATCTCTGAACTGAATTGCCAATATGCCCTCCGTGGGTCCCGCCTCCTCGACGTCCCCTTATCTAGGTTCTCTCAACCGTATACTTTCTAGACTACTTTAATTCCTTCAAATTTGCGTTTTGCCCTTATCATGCTCGTGTATAGTAACTCTTTGCTGCCTCAGAAGCTAAAACCAGGCAGCTTTTTTCCTGGGGCGGCCAAAATTTTCATTAGGATCCTTTGTACGTTCTTTTCTCTACTTGGATATCAATACCTGTTCGTGATACCCCGTTTCAACTCGGCATTCCGGTGATTCGTTATTTATTGAGAAGCTGCATCTTTTTCCTGGGGCGGCCAAAATTTTTATAAGGATCGTTTTTACGTTCTTTTCTCTACTTGGATATCGATACCTGTTCGTGATACCCCGTTTCAACTCGGCATTCCGGTGATCCGTGATTTATTGAGAAGAGAGCCTTGAACTCTCGTTATTAATCAGTGTGCGTAGGCGTGACGTGGACTCCCATTTGTTGGCTACTCCCCTCGTTGGGGGGCAGAAATGCCGGTGTTCGTGTCTATGATGTTTTTCTTGGGTGTTTTTCCATCGCTTCGGTGTATGGACCTCGAGCAACCGACCTTGTTTGCGAAGCTTTGGCTATACGGAGCCGGACTTGCGTTAATGCACCGCACTTCCGCACCGTCCGCGTGCCACCGCAGAGGCCATAAACGGCCTTTTTTTGCCTCATTCTTTGGGCCCGTGAGAGACTCACGGCCAGTTACTTTCTTGGTCATCAGCTCTTGGCCTTCTTCTGAGGGCAGAACGTGTTCGGGGCCGGGGTTCGTGCTGCTGCAGCCTTTCCTCAAAGCAGCACGTACAAAAGGGCAGACAGTAATGCTGAAATATCATCTGATGAACTTAAACCTTGTCCATCAAAAGTGGCTATTGTTATAACAATAATGATGATTTAGCAATAATTATGCTAAACGACATAAAAGACGATGAGCAAGTTGACAAAAGTGTGAAGATGGCAGAGAAAGTCCTCAGATTATTTCCTGGAATTTCGCGTACAAAGCAGGGTCTAATCCTTCTATCAAAAACTATTCGTGCTCCCTTACTCGGAGTTTGCTGCTCAATTCCCGTCTCCTCATCTTTGTAGCGATATTGATAATAATGGAGAGAACAATGAAATTACTGTTGCAGCTTCACAATAGGTCTCCAAGAGCTCGGACTTGCCACTTTCGAACTAAGAAGGTTCAGGTCTGATTCAGGAGGCAGTGTATAGCATCATTCAAGAACCTTCATGACCTCAACGTTATCCCGACAGGGAGACTCGACATTGAATTAGTACGTAGAATGGGGTCGGCACTTTTCTTGTACTGTATAGTGAATATTTGCAACATATTTCCATCTGAAGTTGGTGCACAGAGCGTTGACACGCTCAGTAATCGTTTAAACAAGTGTTAGGAGCAGCACTCTCAGTAGCTTCGAATCCATCCACCGTAGCTGGAGCATTGTTCATCCTTTTGATATTCAGATGGGTAAGAAAGTTGCGATAACACTGCTGAAATTTTCTGGTGATAAAATTTTCGAAGTAACCGTACGTGACGTAGGTACTTGTTTCAACGGAAGCTGCACTTCATATATTTTTAATTCGCAACCTTCAGTGATTGTGATGCCCATACGTGCTCAGAATTTTGCAAATGTAGAGCATTCGCAACGTTATAAGAGTTTTGTAATGCTGATTTGTGTATTTTAAATTCTAGGCCAGATATACTCAATAAGAAGGATCCAAGCCTTTTGTAGTCCTAATGGGAGTCACGCTCAACATTGTTTATTCTGTATGTAGTCGTCCATATTTTCCTTTTATATTTTGTGTTGAAAGTATATCTAATCTACTTGCATAGGCTTCGTTAGTTCCCTTTCCGTTGGTAGTTAAGGCGCATTATGCCCCTCCTCCCCATCCCAATAATCCTAATCCGTAGTCCCCCTTAAAATCTTGAAATTTTGGATGCTTATATTTATAGGTATATGTATATTGAAACTACTGCAAACTTGCACATATGAGTACACTCCTGAGGCTAAGCCCCCTTCCTTCCCTCTCTCTGTCTCTCGGTCCTTGTGACGTTACTGCCTATCGTTTCACCCTGCAAGAACCAAATATTTCGTCCATTTCATGTAAGAATAGCGTTGGTTGAACCCATGATCTAACTACGTTACCTATAGTTAGTTATACCATGGTTGAACCGACACCCACGTTTGCGAAGCATGCTAGCCCCTATGAGAGTCAATACCGTATAAGAAGATAACTATGCTGACTTACCAAACACCCTAAAGGTTAGTAGCTACAGAGTAAGGGAACGACTTCCTTTTTAGTTATTGCAGTCTTATGCGGGGTTCACACTATACAGTCACACGCCCAACTTATAACCGGACGTTAGGCTCACGCGTCCTACAACACCGTCACTGTGCATTCTAGCAGGCCTTGGTGCATCTTTTCTTTTTTTTGAGGGATCATTCAACACAACCTTGAGTCCGTGGTTCACGTCAAAGCCATCCATTTCAAACGGGGAACCGTCGACACGACTCGTGTATACCAGGACACAAGTCACGTGGAGTAAGAGAGGTTTGCGTAACTGCCATAATCCTCATGCGAAGGGTACGGACCCTCAAACACCACTTGCCGACTTTGCTTTGCGTAAACCGATTCACCAGAACCATGCCCGAGCGTCGGGCCCCCATAGTATCAACATCCCGACGACGTTCAAGCTGAACGGCCGCTCGTCAGTTGAACTTGCTCTTACGTAGAGTGTGGCCAGTCATAGGTAGCGGTCTCTTTGCATCTCGCCCTCAGTGTACCTTCTTACACTAAGTACATTTAGGGACTTCGCTCTCAGTGAACCTCTTGTTGGCGATGCCCCATCGCGTTGAGCACCTCCAATCAAACACTGGCCACTTCTTCCCGCTCCTTGTGCTTGTTTTTGTCTCTGCCGTCCGGGGTCAGATTCCTTTATTCAGATTCTGGGTCGATGACTGTGATGCTGATTGCTGAAAGCGATGAAAGAATAATCTCTATCATAATAACACTCAAGTATTCTTCATCAGTCAGTCTCGTCGCTGATTAACGTTTCGTCTTAGAATGGGCGGTGCCGGTTTAGCGTGATGCATTCATCAAAGTATGTGTTAGGTTGAGTAAAAATGGGTTACGTTAGGTTAAGTTCAACTGGAATAGATGCTTAATCTAACTTATAAGCAGACATGCTATACCTGCTTCTTAACCATGCCGCAAAGTATAGGTACCGTATGAGTACTCTGTGTTCTTCGCCAATCTGTACAGGCAGTAGAGCAAAAGTTTTCAGTGGCATCTCTATAGCTTGTCCACACCCATAGGGACCATGTAGCTAGTCACGTTTCAAACTAGTGTTATTCCCAGAAAAATTTGTGCCGGTATTCATTGAGAGGGCAAGCATTAATTACGTAGGCGCAGAGTTTACTATATAGAAATGCGCCAAATACAAAATTCTTGACGTCAGACTGACAACACTTTGTTAGACCTCTTACTGTGTGAACAGTGTATGAAAAATATCACTATTTCTGTTCCATATTTTCCAAGTGGCGGCATTTTCCTTATTGTGGCGGAGAATTCGCGAGAAGCTTAAAAATTTTGGATAATTTTAGTCTACACTTTCCGCTCGGAAGACGGTCTAGACGGAGGACGGAGGATTTACGTCTAGTGTGGAGCTTCTGGCACGTCTCGCAGAGCTCAGCATCCAAGACTTCAATTACAGCAACGTCACTCTTGCGTGTATATTTACGTGCTGGGTGCCTGACCTCGTCACTGAGTACCGGTACAGGAGTGTGGTGTGCAGCGTGCTGGGTCACTGACCTCAGTGGTGGGTCCGGGGCATTGTGGGCCTTGTGTGGGCACTGGCGATCCTCTTCCTGCTCAGTTGCAAACGCAGAAATTGCACCGCACGATTGGAGTTTCTGCGGTCTTCTTTTTTTACTCTTTGTCCCCCTTGCGCTGACCTCTGTTCGCATTCGCGTCTGCACGGTGGCGGTGGCAAGGGCATTATACGTGTATGTGTGTACTTTGAAGCCCTTCCCCAATTTACTCCAGTGTCGTAATCATAATTCCTGCTGCAAATCCTGATAATTACGACCCTCCTAATAAGAATCACGATTTTAGTGGTTGTCAGAAAGCTGCAATCAGTATCGGTATATTATTAGGAAAACATTGGAAGCTAATATCGTGATGCACATGTACGTAGTGATAGGTCATTTAATAATTTATGCGTCAA
>LQNS02000227.1:3117316-3136420 GCA_001587735.2 Parhyale hawaiensis
CTAAATTGATGGCTCCCTGTACACAGTGCGGTGTTTCAAGAGAGGAAAGGGACATGTAGAATGTCTCGGGACATGAGCAACTTCTGCATGAATGGCTACCACGCCATGGCACAGCAAGAGGGAAAAAGAACGGTTTGAATGAGCAAAGAATGTTACCTGAGGAACAGCAGAACAGAAGGAAGCAAAAGGGACACAAAAAGAAAACGACGTGACGTCCGATCTGTGGTCCTACCTGTGACCACATATGTATTGTCATTTGCGAGCTATAACCCCAAGATGTCCGACGCACTTCTAAAAAGCATAGGTGAAAATTTCGGGAATAGGTTAGCTGCATGTCATCCAAAAGTTGGGGCCGAAAATAGTCGAAAAATGGCACAGTCTGGGGCTATCGTGAGACAAAACTGATACTTAAGCTACCCCGAGGGAGTGTCTTGCAACGCAATTAATGTTATCAGTTTTCCAACAACAGTAATGCAGTAAAGTAAAATAACACAAGTGCCATAGCTATACCAGACTACTGCTGCAGTGGGTACGATCCAAGCTACTGCTTATCAGATAAGGAATCATCAAACTGAGATACAGAGCAGGCGGCATATCTCGAGTGGTAAACTTATCACTGGAAGAG
Source organism: Parhyale hawaiensis (assembly GCA_001587735.2). NCBI lineage: Eukaryota > Metazoa > Arthropoda > Malacostraca > Amphipoda > Hyalidae > Parhyale > Parhyale hawaiensis. Next base: position 3,117,942 of record LQNS02000227.1, read on the forward strand.
AGGGAGGGAGGGAGGGGGACGCAGCAGGAAAATCACGTACGATTCTGCAATACCACTGCACCGCAACTGTGTACGAGTACATGACAGGTGAAAACAACGTATACATACTGCTGTATATGTAATATGAAATTTAACATAAAATCCTGTGAGGTCTTGTTCAGGTTTTCCAAAAACTGGAGGACTGAATTTTGACGCAGTTATACCTTTTCTATTTTTCAATTCTAACTGTACAAAAAAGAAATGACTGAGTATCCTGTCTGAGCAGCAACAGTGGACCAAGATATCTCTGTGTGTAAGACCCTAGATGGGGGGCTAACTTTACAATTGAGTATGATATAGGATTCAAAAAACTTGAACTCCTTCTTAAATGTTTTGTCGGATTGGTACTTACTCACTAACCAGTCCGTCCTCTGCCCTCACGATGCTACCTCTCCTCTCACCAAGTGCAGCCGTGTGTTTTACAAACAAAATATCATTTGTTTGACCACAATGAAATGGCTGTCTCTGATCGTACACCAATTATCAAAGTGTTGTGAGAGTCCCTGTTTGACGCGTTACTATCTCTCGATTCCTGCCAGAGATATTCAATACGCGGTATGTTGTACCCATGGACCATTTGGGTCAAAAAATGTCACCCTCGGATCCCTAGCTGTGGGTGCCCTCTCCTCATCCCCCACACCGAGCCAATTAAAGGTCTTGAGCCGGAGCCGCGCACCAGCTGTCTACTCCCAGCTGGTGCGCTTGTGCATGATCAGCCTGTGTATAGAAAGGATCTTTTGTTTACGCTGACGTAGACACTATGAAATGCCCGCTGTCCGATCCATAGAGTATTTTAGGTAAAAATATGGTTTGTATTCTGGAGTTACTCGACGTGATGAAGTTTATGTAGTGTCATGACAGTATCCAAGGCACTGTATCAACTGTATAATTCTCAAATTCATTTTCTGTCCGGGCTACCGCGCTTGGTCATCACACAACTACTGCCGTATCTATGCTACCGTACCGACTGTGACGGACGGACGAGCTGAACGTTCGCTCATCAGTTGAGCGTGCCGTTAAATATTGTAGCCCCGGTATAAGCCGCGTTACAGCGCAAGAGAAAATGCATAGTAGCTGCCTTCATTTTCTGTAAAAAAAAGAACAAGTTAATATAACTAAAACTTCCTGGCTGTTGTGATAGCTGCAGTTAATGGCGTATTAGATTGTCGTTAGAAGCGCTGTCTGCGTCTGCATTGTGTCATTAGAGCCACGTTTACAGCTGCTGTATGACGCAGGGACCGTGTCAGCTGCATGGCCTCCTCTTGCTCTCTCTGTAGTTTGGGTTCAATTTTAATTTTCTAGCGTAACACATTACCACATGGATTGCAGTAATGTGTTTTGTCTTCCGCCACCAGCTGTACATGCAGTACCAAAGCAACTTGGGTAATGTTTGTGTCGTTGAGGTGTTCTTGATTACTTACTATTTTGAGAAGTTCCGTTAATGTCTTCGTGACTGAAAGCTGAGTAAGTGCGAGCGTGCACGATAAAAGTAAGAGAAAGGCGTTGTATATCAAATGTGCTTTATATTACCGTGTACGTGTGAAAGGAATATATTGTTTACTACAGTGCAACAGCTTCCGTAGCTTCTATTGCCGACTCTGTAAAGCAAGACGCGAATAACTATCTATGTATCTTATCTTTAGTTTCTTGGCCAGATCTGCTTCCGTCGTAATTTCTTTTCTGGTGTATTGCTTTTCCCTTTGGGCCGTGCGACTTCATTAGTTTTCGTATGCGCGCGCTTCCGTCTCTACGCTCTTCGTTTCATCTTACATTATCTGTATTCCTTTCTTTTCTTATCTTGAGTTAATTAAAAGTTTTAAAGTTACGTAAATTTATATATTATGGTAATGTTTCGGGAGTGAAGGAGATTCAGCCAAATTTACTGCATCTGTACAAGAGTGTGCCTGGACTAGTACTTACCTATAGTATCTTCAGAATGGCATGTACGGAGCCACCAATATTTGTGACTGGGCCTAATTACTCGGTTGAATTTTGGCTACTTTGTTTGTACTTGTAAGCTTGTAAGCATATTTTGTGAACCCATTGTGTTCTTAATAAAGGCTAATTATTATTATTATTATAACGACCTCAGCACCCACGCAGGGCTTGACTGCGGCGAGTACCGATAGTTAGGGATCCTGTAGCGAACTTTACGTAAACAAAATGGTAGGATTCGTGGCCGCTTTCACGAAAGCAAAATGGTAGGATTCGTGGCCGCTTTCATGAAAACAAAATGGTAGGATTCGTGGCCGCTTTCACGAAAACAAAATGGTAGGATTCGTGGCCGCTTTCATGAAAACAAATGGTAGGATTCGTGGCCGCTTTCATGAAAACAAAATGGTAGGATTCCTGGCCGCTTTCACGAAAACAAAATGGTAGGATTCGTGGCCGCTTTCATGAAAACAAAATGGTAGGATTCGTGGCCGCTTTCACGAAAAAAAATTCTCTTCATTGTCTCCGAATCTGGCTCTGTGCCAGCCTCTTCCGGTCCCGCTCATCGCTTGGCTCTTCTACGCCAGTCCAGGCCGCGTTAAAAGAAATACAACTAACTTTCGATAATTCTCCTAACGCCTCTTGCGTATTATAATTTCGGATGGTATCTTCCATCACGAACTTTCAAAACTCTACTCCAATTACTTAGCGTTGGTTATGTCCTCTATCATGAATAATACTTACTGCCTTATATTGTTCTCAGAAGAGTGTGTCCACAGTAGACCTATCGTCAGTACGTACATATAAATACTCCGAAGCGATGAGTCAAGCGACAGTCACAGGTCGTGAGCGTGTCGCCAGCTACCGGTGCTGAGCATTGATCCACTGGCGGCCTCTTTACCTCTATGTCTTAGCCTACTTACAGTACCTTATGATGGGCGTGTGGTCTGGGCTACATTCCTAGATTTCTTTTGTCTTGTGTTTCGCATGCATGTGATATTTGGGCAAAAGAAGGAATTTCTTAGTAATCTCTGCGACGCGGCGCCTTGTTATATTGTGGTTTTTGAAGTACCCTCCCATTCATCCAGGGCAGTGGATAACTAAAGGAATGATGAGACTTGAGAGAGAATCTTTCATTTTCCAAGGACGGGAGAGGTGTTCTTGTCATACTTACCAAGGCAGTACAGTGTAGAGACGACGACGCAATGTTAAGCCTAGTAACGTAAAACCGAATAAATTCCGAAATACACGGAAATATGTCTGTAGGCATTTGTGTGTGGGCGAAGACAGAGCCCTGTAGGAGCACTGAAAACAGTTGGCTTACGAAAACTTTCACTGAGCAGCAAAACAAGCGTGCAGCTATAGACATTCTGTACGAGCATACGAAGGCAGGCGGTGCCCCGGTGCACAGTGGGGCGTGCTTCTTCAGGGACAGTGTGCACTTTGTAATTTACCTATAGAGATCCAACCAGAAGGCCAAGAGAGCGTCCCGCCGGTATAAAAAAGTTTAGGAAACGTGTCAAAGAGTTGAAAAATTTAAGATTGAGGCTTCATGGATTGAGACTACGCATCTATGTATCTAGATCAGTACAGCGCATTAGCTACAGCTCGTTCCGTACTTCATGCAGCCTTGAGCTGTGTTTACTCTTCTTGGATCGAGTTTTAGATGTCTATTTTACTGTATATCGATTACTCTCTCGTCCAGTGTTCCCTAACCCTGGGATAGATTACTCCAGTGGGGTAATAGACCCATATTTTTGGGGTAATGGAGGTGTTGTGTGAGGGGAGGTAGCCTGTCCCTAATGGGCTATATGACCTGTGCAGCTCATCATATGCCATGTGCAAAATGTATCAAATGACTACTATCATTGTCATTTTTTCTGTTTCTTTTTTTTCGTGTACTTATCAATCATCATGTTTTTGCTGTGCTGGACCCATCGTTTTATCTAGTGTATATGTCAGTGCCTGCACGCAAGAAGTCAACGCTAAATTTCCCTTACACAACTGATACCGTTATCAATTTTTGACTATCAAGGCCCCGCGTCGTGTGTTTCTCTAAGAACTGTCTTCATCAGCCAAGCCAAACGTTTCCTCAGTTGGGTGCATTTTATAACTTACTCGTATAATAACAATTGTTAATTATGACTTTATTGGACGAAGTGTATACTGCCTTGATAAGAACATGCACAGGTAGTTCCAAAGTGAAGATATATATGCGTGTATATTACTCAACAAATAACCCTTTGGTACTTACATGCATATTGTATACATTAGGACAGGGTATAAATAAAGTTTATTGGGATGTGTCCGAATCATTCTTAGACCCCCAGTAGCAACAGACTAAAGGTACTGACATTGACTCTGAAGGCCGCAGGTTCAAACCTCCCTACCATGTAGGCAAGTTCTTCACAGCACTTGACGCGATCAGTCAGCATCCAGTCTGCGTACTGCTGTGACTTCACTGACCTTTGCCAGAAATGGGGAGGGTTGGGGGGCGCAGATTGTCGCATTGAGCCTTACGCCACTGGCGCCATAGCTCTAGACGATCTGTGGTCGACTGCAGCCTTATATACCTCTGGGGCCTGTTGGCCTATATCCGCAGTACAAACCAAAGGGTGTGGGTTTCGCAGTAGAGGGTGTGGTCAAGGTGATATTGGGAAACTGCAGATGGAGGCTGGGTGGATGTGAGGAAATGCTTTTATACCTAATAATTGTAATTAAATAGTTCGAAAGGTCGGAAAGAACTCTTAGAATGAAAATTAGACTTGTACATACTCATTTTCTAAATATTGCAAGCTTTCAAATCGTTAATGTAAATAATTTTCGAGAGAAAATTATTCACTAAATGAAGTAGCTCTATACGTATTTCATTTCAACAAATAGCTTGTATATTCAACGCCTCTCGAAAACTACCTACTTAATAGTAGGCAGTGTTGCTAGAATGCTTGAGCAACTAAAGGTTTTGAGTTACATCAAGTAGTGAATGAAACAATTAAGTACAACAGATAATAAGAACTGCTGGGAATTACCCCATGCGCAAGTAAAAGGTACTGTTGGTACAGATACGAGGTACTTAGAACATTTAGTTTGAGTTCAGAACCTATACTTCTCATAATATGTGCTTAGTTACGATTATACCTGGCCGTTTAACATGATGGAAAATTATGTGAAATTAGACAATTTTGAATAATAGGTGCCGCTCATTTATAATCCATTGTGTGTCTCGCTTCGAAACTTTAGAAATGATTAATACCACGACACCGAATCTTGTCACAGCTTCATGTTTGGTCAGTAGGTATTTAGGGACGATTTTCCCGCTATAGAAGTACCTAGTAAAGCTTGGCATCAATGATACAAATGCCTATGTATATATTGTGCGCGTTTGGTGGATTTGCGCGATCGATCGATCGCTCTGCGCGTTTGGTGGATGTTGTAGGTATTAGGCCGTAATTTCGGGTAAGTTGGACTATATTCGGGTTTAATGTCGGGTAGGTTAGGGGAGGCAAGGACTGTTTTTTTTTNATGGTAGGATTCGTGGCCGCTTTCACGAAAACAACAATGGTAGGATTCGTGGCCGCTTTCACGAAAACAACAATGGTAGGATTCGTGGCCGCTTTCACGAAAACAACAATGGTAGGATTCGTGGCCGCTTTCACGAAAAAAAAATTCTCTTCAGTGTGTCCGAATCTGGCTCTGTGCCAGCCTCTTCCGGTCCCGCTCATCGCTTGGCTCCTCTACGCCAGTCCAGGCCGCGTTAAAAGAAATACAACTAATTTTCGATAATTCTCCTAACTCCATTTGCGTATTATAATTTCGGTGGTATCTTCCACCACGAACTTTCAAAACTTACTCCAATTACTTAGCGTTGGTTTTGTCCTCTATGATGAATAATACCTACTGCCTTATATTTTATTGTTCTCAGAAGAGTGTGTCCACAGTAGACGTATCGTCAGTACGTACATATAAATACTCCGAAGCGATGAGTCAAGCGACAGTCACAGGTCGTGAGCGTGTCGCCAGCCCCCGGTGCTGAGCATTGATCCACTGGCGGCCTCTTTACCTCTATGTCTTAGCCTACTTACAGTACCTTATGATGGGCGCGTGGTCTGAGCTACATTCCTAGATTTCCTTTGTCTTGTGTTTTGCATGCATGTGATATTAGGGCAAAAGAAGGAATTTTTTCGTAATCTCTGCGACGCGGCGCCTTGTTATATTGTGGTTTTTGAAGTACCCTCCCATTGCTCCAGGGCAGTGGATAACTAAAGGAATGATGAGACTTAAGAGAGAATCTTTCATTTTCCAAGGACGGGAGAGGTGTTCTTGCCATACTAACCAAGGCAGTACAGTGTAGAGGCGACGATGCAATGTTAAGCCTAGTAACGTGAAACCGAATAAATTCCGAAATACACGGAAATATGTCTTTAGGTATTTGTGTGTGGGCGAAGACAGAGCCCTGTAGGAGCACTGAAAACAGTTGGTTTACGAAAACTTTTACTGAGCAGCAAAACAAGCGTGCAACTACAGACATTCTGCACGAGCATGCGAAGGCAGGCTGTGCCGCCGGTGCACAGTGGGACGTGCTTCTTCAGGGACAGTGTGCACCCTTTAATTTACCTATAGCGATCCCACCAGAAGGCCAAGAGAGCGTCCCGCCGGTATAATAAAGTTTAGGAAATGTGTCAAAAGGAGTTGAAAAATTTAAGATTGAGGCTTCATGGATTGAGAATATTGCATCTATGTAGCTAGATCAGTACATCGCATTAGCTACAGCTCGTTCCGTACTTCATGCAGCCTTGAGCTGTGTTTACTCTTCTTGGATCGAGTTTCAGATGTCTATTTTACTGTATATCGATTACTCTCTCGTCCAGTGTTCCCTAACCCTGGGATAGATTACTCCAGTGGCGTAATAGACCCATATTTTGGGGGTAATGGATGTATTGTATGAGGGGAGGTAGCCTGTTCCTAATGGGCTAGGTATATGACCTGTGCAGTTCATCATATGCCATGTGCAAAATGTATCATATGACTACGATCATTGTCGCAAAATTACTTATTCCCACTCTTTTTTTCTGTTACTTTTTTTTACTTGTCAATTATCATACTTTTGCTGTGCTGGACCCATCGTTTTATCTAGTGTATATGTCAGTGCCTGCACGCAAGAATTAAACGCTAAATATCACTTACACAACTGATACCATCAATTTTTGACTATCAAGGCCGCGCCTTGTGTGTTTCTGTAAGAACTGTCTTCATCAGCCAAGCCAAACATTTCGTCAGTTTGGTGCATTTTATAACTTACTCGTATAATAATAATTGTTAATTATGACTTTATTGGACGACGTGTATACTGCCTTGATAAGAACATGCACTGGTAGTTCCGAAGTGAAGATATATATGAGTGTATAATAAGTATATTGCTCAACAAATAGCCCTTTGGTACTTACATGCATATTGTATATATTAGGACAGGGTATAAATAAAGTTTATTGGGATGTGTCCGAATCATTCTTAGACCCCCAGTAGCAACAGACTAAAGTTTCTGACATTGACTCTGAAGGCCGCAGGTTCAAACCTCCCTACCAAGTAGGCAAGTTCTTCGCAGCACTTGACGCGATCAGTCAGCATCCGGTCTGCGTACTGCTGTACTTCACTGACCATTGCCAGAAATGGGGAGAGTCGGGGGCGCAGATTGTCGCATGGAGCCTTACGCCACTGGCGCCATAGCTCTAGACGATCTGTGGTCGACTGCAGCCTTATATACCTCTGGGGCCTGTTGGCCTATATCCGCAGTACTAACCAAAGGGTGTGGGTTTCACAGTTGAGGATGTTGTCAAGGTGATATTGGTAAACTGCAGGTGGAGGCCGGGTGGATGTGAGGAAATGCTTTTATATCTATTAATTGTAATTTAATAGTATGAAAGGTCGGAAAAAACTCTTAGAATGAAAATTAGACTTGTACATATTCATTTTATAAATATTGCAAGCTTTCAAATCGTTATTGTAAATAATTTTCGAGAGAAAATTATTCACTAAATGAAGTAGCTATATACGTATTTCATTTCAACAAATAGCTTGTATATTCAACGCCTCTCGAAAACTTAATAGTAGGTAGTGTTGCTAGAATGCTTGAGCAACTAAAGGTTTTGAGTTACATCAAGTAGTGAATGAAACAATTAAGTACAACAGATAATAAGGACTGCTTAGAATTACCCCATGCGCAGGTAAAAGGTACTGTTGGTGCAGATACGAGGTACTTAGAACATTTAGCATGAGTTCAGAACCTATACTTCTCAAAATATATGCTTAGTTACGATTATACCTGGCCGTTTAACATGATGGAAAATTCTGTGAAATTAGAAAATTTCGAATAATAGGTGCCGCTCATTTATAATCCATTGTGTCACGATTCGAAACTTTGGAAATGATTAATACCACGACACCGAATCTTGTCGCAGCTTCATGTTTGGTCAGTAGGTATTTAGGGACGATTTTCCCGCTATATAGAAGTACCTAGTAAAGCTTGGCATCAATGATACAAATGCCTATGTATATATTGTGCGCGTTTAGTGGATTTGCGCGATCGATCGATCGATCGCGCTGCGCGTTTGGTGGATGTTGTAGGTATTAGGCCGTAACTTCGGGTAAGTTGGACTATATTCGGGTTTAATGTCGGGTAGGTTAGGGGAAGCAAGGACTGTTTTTTTTTCGTTTTAAAATTTGAACGATCCACCAAAAGCGCAGCGCGATATCGATCGCGCAAATCCACCCAACGCGCACAACATATATAAATTTCCAAGAGCGCTTCGGTGTTTTTCATTGATTTCTTAATTGATGCCCGGTTTCAACATCTGCGTGTTTCATACATGCGTTTATTTAGCCAGAGCTCGCTGCACTGCGCGCCTGCATACCGCGCCGCCGAGATGTGTGCATTATGTCCCTGCCTGCCAACGGCTGTTCTTATTTGCCTGCACCTCTGTACCCGAAACCCCTGCTGTTCTGCTGAAATAAGCTGGGGAAACACGGTGGTTGTTGCCCATGACACTGCAGCCTCTTAGTCTATAATGCCTTGCATCGGATATAGTGAGCTTGTTGAGAGGAAATTGCGTAGGGAAAATGTGGCAATAGATGAACCTGCAACTTGCTGCCTGGAAAAAATGAATGGCAAGTACGCATATTAGTGACATTTTAACATCAAGTAGCTTACATCTGTGTCTTTCCGATATTAATAAATGACTCGAATAACTACAGTATCTCGTGAGTTAAAGTACAGCATAGCATGATTGTGTTTTATTTTCATTCTGTTCACTGTCATAGTTCCATTACTACATGTAATACGTAACTGACTGCTGCCAATTCCCGCAATCGCTTATGTTAGGTTGCTACCGGTACTTCCCGATCTTTATCCGAGTTACGTATATTATCATCATTTGGCCTTTACTAAAAATTAACAGAATCATGCGTTATTTGCTGCTCTCTCAAGTATGTATGTCAGTCATGAGGGAGTGCATGGCAGTTATATAGGCCCACATTTAGTCGAGCTCTCTACTCTACCATCCTTTGTCACCCTGTTGCCGTACACCTCCACAGGCATATTGTTTTTGGATGAATCGTTGTCACGTCTATTTTATTTACTTGAAGCAGGAGCGACTGCTTTATGTTCAGTTTTTCTTTATTTTATAATTTAAGAGGCAAGGTCCCGACTTGCTGATATGATTACTTCCATATCATGTGCAAAAATGTGCAGTGTAGAGACAGACACGTTAACAAAAGTGTTTCCTCAGCTTTGTGATAAGTAAGTAACCTCAGTAAATGGTTTGCTTTCTGCATTCTAACGAGAAGCGCGTAATATCCTCGGCAATAATGGCCCTCTCTCCCTTGTGCGTCATGCCCTTTGTCCTGCAGCCTGGCACTATCCTCCATAAAGGCCAGTGGCCGTAACTGTTATGGGTTCCCCGTAACGTTACTGCGCTTCTGAATCACACGACGCGGGACTTTCGGGAATCTGGGAAGCGGGCGTTCGCCTTTGGCACCACATCTTGTGATTGAGTCACGAAATACATTAAAGGGCTAAATGGACGGTGGGGCACAGGGTGCTTAGCTCCTGCTGTACTTAGTGCCAATATATTCGGGATGTGCTTTTTTGGGGTGTGCGTTCTTGCAACAAGCTTAGGTAAATGCTGATTATTTGTATCTCTTGCGCGTGACTTTTGACTTTAGCTGTGTGGGTAAATAAAATGTATTCAGTCCATCCTTGTTGGTACTGGTGGCCAAATTATAACTATAGAATCGGTATTAAAGCTCAGTTTCCACTGCAACAGTAGAAGTTCACATTCATCTGTGCAGGAACACACAGACCGCATTGTAAGCTTATTACTTAGTCTTTAGGGACCAAGAGGCAAATTTATTTATGTCTATGGTAGGTGTATCTTGATCTTACCTAATGATTTTGACAGCAACTCTGTTTGTAAAAACAAAATATTCGGTTGAGTATTGGTCTGTGTGTGTGTGTAATGTCATAAATAGCGAAGTTAGCTCTATGACCGTTATTTGTATCACTCTCTAAAAAATTCTTTTGAGACGTTTCTAAGTTGGCGTAGGAATTTCAGATTTAGACTATAAAATAACTGCACTTATCGTATTTTCTACTGATTTCACAACAGCCGACTGTTCCTCATTTTAAAGTTTAAATCAGACATATTTACCCTGCATTGCGTCGGTTTGTTTCGTTGCGATATTGCAGTTCTGGTACAAACTGCCTCTGTCGGAATTGCAGAGGCTGCTTGCTAATACCGTCTTGGATCTTTCTGTTGTGCTGTTTGCTTTCAAAGAAATTTCTCTTTATGGCGGACGACTACGTCTCGAGCTCGATAGGTTTCCCCATGAATAAAACACCTTGATCAGTTTAATCTCTTCGATAGACGCCCTCATTCAGCTAACCTTTGTGTTTATTAATTCAGATCTGTAAAGGATAACGAATTAATTACCTTGACGGCGTGGAAAGGTTCAAGTTGGGGGATTACACCCATAATAGCCATTCCACTTTGTGGGGTCTGTTATGCCGACTTTGTTTGGTATCGTGTAGATGTGCGTTATTATTACGTCACCGCAGTGTTTTCCATTGATTGGTCTCAGTACTGCAATTATCGCCGTGTTCTCTAATTAATGACCGTGTCCGGAAATGAATCGTACCTGCTAATTTGATGTGATGTTGTGTTAGGTGAAGCGCTGGATAGTCAGCTGTAATTTACGGTCTAACAATATAAAGTGTGCCATATTGCGATAGAAATGAGAGGCTTATCAAACGTTCGTAGAAGCTCCTCGGGCTTATTTACACGTTGTTGAGTCGGCGCGGCGTATACTCCAGTCGGTTACTGGCTCTGTGTAGTGATGGTCAGGTCGACTGATGGTGCGGTGCAGTTTAGTGTACGCGGTGCGTGCGTTCTCCGGTATGTATCTTGGGGCCCGTAGTTCCCATGATAATCCCATTACTCGAACGACCAATTATTGGAAGAAGTGGCAACTCGACCTGAAAATGCCTATACTGTTCGGTCGTTTACTTGCCAATACCACAAGTTCCTTCTTCGAGGGCTCGTTTTTCGATGTTTTATTAGCCGAACAGTCTTTTGTAAGGAATTCGATTCGAGTAGCAAGTTGCCGTTATTATTATTTTTGGGGTGGAAAAAAATACTAGAAAATTGCAATCTAAATATATATATAGAGCTCGGCTGTCGTATTTTTTTACGGATTGTGGTTCTACAGTACAGCGATGTGGCCCCAACTTTACATGCAGTAATTTTTGAATTCTTCCATCTCAAGGCTCTACGCTTCTTTTTATCATTAAAAAGTTTTTTTTACTTCGGGTCTGTGTTTTTCAGGCGTTTGTTTTGTGTCCAGCTTTAGCTTATCCTCAGAGTTTCACTAAAAAATAAAAAATATCGTACTATATTTTCATTTAGACCTGCGGAAGAGTGGGTTAAACTACACATTTTGACAATAAGGTAAGAAACTATTTATATGGGATAGTGAGTATGCTGCTGATTACCATGAGTTAATCTCTGTTGAAGGTCTTCGTTTCTCACTGATACGAACTGTGAGTCTTATTATTATTTAAGCTAGCCATATACTTAGTGCTTATCGCACTGTTATTGATAAGTAACCGTATCACAAAGGTTAAAATAATACGTCGGTGGAGTATTACCGGTATTCTGTATCTGTAGTGATGCATACCGTGTCTCTGAAGTTTAGGGGTACAAGGATGACGCTGTACGGCGTTTCGGATGAACTCACGAGGAGGACATTCATTGGAGGACATAGCATTCATTGCGATGACTCAGGCAGGCCTACTTCAGTTCTGACTTTTGTACATCGTGCGAATGAGATGACTGAAGTGCTACTTGCTCCAGCGTGAGTGAAAAGAAACCAGTATAGCTGGGTTTATTCTCTCCTTTCCTTCCTGATATGTCTAAATGTTTTTGGCGTGATGACGATAGCTCAGAGAGGGACGGAGCGGAGTCCCGGCTTCTCTCTGGGAATGGGGCTGTTGGTCCGTCTACTGCCAGCTATCCAATCCAATATATATAGCGTTAGTACTTGATACTGTTATTGCATCTTCGTTTCTTTAAAATCGATAAGTTGACTAGAGCACTCTGAGAGCGCATACCTCCGCAAAGCGAGGCAACGGTTTAGCAAAAAATTCAAATTGGGTGGGAAACCATAATTTTCTTTGTATCAACTCCAAAATCTAATGATTTGTGCCTTTTGATAGTAATAACAGCTTGTGCAATTTTCTTGAAGATCCGTTCATAACTTTTTCAGTTTTGCTGCTAACAAACGCTATGACAAACATGAGTCAAACATACAAACGAACGAACCGATCTGCACCAAAATTCAATCATTTATGTCTTTTAGCATTACTAACAACCCCTAGAAATTTAATAAAGATCTATTCATTATTTTGTAAGTTATTGTGCTAAAATGCATAAATTAAAAACAGTGACAAACAAACGAACGAAAAAACGGATCATCACAAAAATTTAGTCATTTACTCTTTGTGATGTACCTAACAACTCGTATGAATATCATAAAAATCCCCCAATAACTTTTTCAGTTATAACATTGAAAAAATGAGGCAGACAGACAAACAAACAAACCGATGGATGGACCTTCACCAAAAGTTAATCGTCTGTTCCTCCTAACATACCTGAAAATCTTTGTAATTTTCGTCAAAATCCGTACTTAATTTTTTGAGTTATCTTGGTGACAGACAGATAGACAAACAAACCCGACGAAAACATAACCTCCTTGGCGGAGGTAATGAAGTGAAACATTACACATCAAAAACCTAATTGATCGATCGTTATTTAATTATTGTTCATTAAGTCTCTATAGAAATTGCAGTGCAGTGTGTGGGTTCCCTATTTCTTTGGTGAAGTACGTGCGCTTCCTTTCTTGGCATCGTAACATTCGAACGGTAATCGGCGAACAAATATACTATACTATCAGCAATTTAAAAGTTTATGGCTACTGTATTGTGTATTTATATCCTTTATCTATGCGCTGCTGTAGCGAGAACATGTTACGTTCAGAAGTATGTCCATTACTCACCAACGATAGCGAGCATTACCTATCTACGGTATATTCACACCCCTTCTATCAATAATTTTATTCGGTTCAGAGAGCGAACTGGGCGCTAGTTGGCTTCGGTTCAAGGACCTCTGATGTTGCCCTTCTATATACCTACGTGCTCGATGCTCCCTCTTGTGTCAACAAATATTGTTTATTATCACTATTTATAAAACGCAGCGGCAGTAAAAATAGTGAGAAGTACTTACTTTTCCTCAAAAAGCATGGCACTTTTCACAGTAAAAAAGCTACTTCTCGTGTTCAGTAAAACTCCTGTTTTTATTCTATATTTGAGCGCAATGGAAACCTTTCTAGTGTAGTTAGTGCAGCTACAAGTAGTTTGGGCCCCTTTTCTAACAGAACGGAACTTTGCCTAACTTATTCTTAACTAACCTAGCCTGGCGTAACCTAACACAAACAGTGAGGTACCGTACGTACATCACGTACTATACAGGGGCTGTAACTAATGCATGCAAAGGTACTTATTATTCCGTTAACACATTTTACATCCATAGGGTATGTCTACATCCATAGGGTATGTCTACATCCATAGGGTATGTCTACATCCATAGGGTATATCTACATCCATAGGGTATGTCTACATCCATAGGGTATGTCTCAGTGATACCAAATCATCTGGCGGTGTTGACGCGCTGTGTCGGATTGGCAGGGTACGTCAGTGTTGCCATGCAGTGTACCGTGTGACCCTGCAGTGAGATGTTGATAGCCCCAGGTCATTGGGTTCACTGGTCGTACGTCTAAGCTTGGCCGGCTTAGGATTACTGAACAGCGGCCGCAGCCGCCGCCTGGGCGGCCTTGGGAGGCCTCGCTTTGTTTATCTCAGGCTCTGGAAAGTTGCAAAAACCAATATTTTTGTGAGTCCCATGGGATGTGCGGAGTCTGGTTACCCTGCAGGAAGACTCGAAAAAAATGAACTCTATAAATAGCACCTCTCATTTGTGCAGACCTTGAGCAGTTATAATTCTATTTGATCCTTTGGGATTCGCAAGATATGCCGAAAAGTATACCTATAGCAATAAATTTGTATTCATTGATGTTATATAGCGTTGGCACGAGCTGTGTGGGTGCTGAAGCAAGGTTAGCTTACGAGTTACGATTAGCTGTGGTAGGTGTTTTACACACAGATACTCAGTATATATAATACGAAACGGAAAATTAACTAATGCTTGTAGTTTTTATGCATTGATAGACTTACATGGCCTCTAACTTCAAGGCTCTAAGGAGTAGATATAAATTTTGCTTTTGGTAACTTGGGAAACACTAATATATATAGCAATAATATAGTCACAACTCTGTTATGCCGCCGTTGATATACGTTAAACTGCCGTGACCACAATATATGATTGTTTTAAAGGAATATCGGTCTTGCTAATTGGTGCTTGATGTTTTGAAGCAGCAGCTCTTGAGTCCGTTAATTCAATTTGCCATATCGCTACAAGTAGCTTTTAGTTGTGTGAGTTTCTCACCTCTCTGCATGGAGGAATTAATTAGTCTAGAACCACACCATGTACAGTATCATCATGTACTTACGTAGACACTACACACATAAACCTAATGTATATATAATTTACCTATATGTGTAACTATGGCTACGGTGTCGGTCAGCTTCACCAACTCCAACTCCCGAGTGAAGCCATGGCCCGACTCCGACTCCCCACTCTATTTGTTCTCTCAAACTGCCCGATTCAATTTTTTAACAAAATAGGCCTGTTTTTGCGGACTCCGACTCCTGTGAGAAAAGTGCCTGAGTGTCCGACTTGGACTCCTGGGCTCGGAAAATGTCGACTGAGACCCTGCAACCCTAATGTAACCCTTTTATTTCTTCTCATTTCAACAAGGTGTGTCAGTAGGTACAATCTATCAGCAACCCCACACGAGCTATATATATATATATATATATATATATATATAGCTACTTCAAGAGCATTATATCAAATTATGCTGTTCTTAACCGTCTCTGACACATTATTTTATCCTTCTGCGATTGATGTAATAACATAAGCATTTACTCTTGGCTAGCTGGGAAGTCGATAAAAAATATACTAATGCGTTTACTCGTCGCCATGCATCTGCCTCATAACGTGTGTTGGTCGGTCTTGGTAATGAACGACTACAACGGAACGTTACGTTAGAAACGTTCCAAGAAGCAATTACTTCTCTTTTACAGCTGGTTATTACAGGCACAGGGTTGGACTCTCTTCAGTTTTACTATCTTATTGTTAATTCCAGCAATACTATACCAGTGTGCTATCATTATAGCATTATACTGGCGCTGCTTCTTGATAATACCAGTCGTAGCACCGTTCTCTATACTCGTAGCTACTTGCTTTTTTCTAACGCTTTAGTGAGAAAGGCACAAAAGCTGCTCATCTCTGAGCTGAGATTATGTTGTTTTTGCTATCGCCTCTCGGCCTTCTGGCTCAGGTGGAAGTGCTCGTTTTTCTTTGTTTGTTATTAAGTGCGACTCTGTGTGGGACAATTGCCTGAAAGTGCAATTATGTTCTAGTCATCTTGAGGGCAGTGCGTAATTTCCTGTCTGCTGATACAGCACATTCCTGCTGGCCTGCCTCCACAATGACACCATGCTAGAGAAACCACTTTCTTTCTCTCGTATTGACGTCTTTCTGGCGTTCCTGTTTACTTTATGGAATCATATCCTCTACGGGTACGTGCTGAACTCCAGCTCTGCGGTACTTCCTCCCGCTTTTGCGTACGTGTACTTGCTTCTTTATATTTCATGTTCCACATGGTCTATGAACTTGCTGCAGTGTGTGGGATCGGGTCGGTGAACTCGGAGGTAAATAGCGCTGCGTTAGCTAAGAGGCTCTAAAAAATAATCGCTGGATGGAAGGTAGTGCAAAACTCTGTAGTAAAAATTTCAAGGCGCTAATGGTGTATTGCGTCTAGTTATAAGCTCGCCATCTTCACAATAAAAAGTTCTATGCATGGTATCTCTTATTTGAGTCTGGGTTCTGATCGGTGTGGCCGCCTCGTCACAGCTACATTTAATTTGAAATACTGAAGTGACTGTGTTCATCCCATCTACAAAAAAAAAATAAATTCAAGTGTAAGTGGGATTAGAATGTCAAGACAAATACCTATGTTTCCTGAGGGTGTCCCCCTCCGTAGAGTCTCATCACATATTTTCTTCTATATTTATATACTGCCCTATTGTTATGTTAGGGACTTAACTTGCATTATAGATAATATTATTCATAACGTAATGCATCTATAAAGTAAAGAATGTATATTTGCGTACACAAACTTTCGCTTGTATATAAAAATATCAACTATTTATTATCATCATGAGGGCAATTTACCGTTAAAGTTATTATCATTGCTGCCCTATATTGGTACATCCACGCGCATTGCTTATCGGATAAAGTGTTATGCAGCCCCAGCTCTTATTCTACACATATTACTTATCACCGCAATGCTATTACTGTTGTTGCTATATATACAGCTGATCTCTGTGAAGGTTGGTGATGGAATTGCCTCAATTGCTTATTGCACCTGCGTGAATCACATGCGGGTATATTGCGGCCGTGATGTTGGTGGAAAGTACCTACCTGCCGAGTCGGCATTGATCAATGATTGATTAAAATATCTATGTAAGAGCGCTGAACGAGAGGCTCGGTTAATAAGCCGCCTTGCTCAGTTCTTCCATCACTTTAGTACTTTCAGCGTCTTGGAAAAGCTTATTCTCCATTTGAGTTCTAGTCCATGTTCATGGACACTTTAATAATATTAATCTTAATTATTACCAATTGCACTGGTACACTCCTTACCTGTTAGATCGATGGCCTGGTGTTGGCTATTTTGCGAAAACTTAAAATGAATAGACTGAACGAAATAGAAAAATTGCTCGTATTATTTAAGTTTTGAGCTAGACCCCTTCATTTTAACTATAAATTTATTAAAATTGTTAGACATTAAAGTGACACGTGGCTTGGTCTGGTGTTCTTGTGCCAGCTAGTCCAGTAACTGTCTCATTTGATGGATAGCAGAGCTGGGAGCTTACGGCCACTTGCTTACTAGCTACAGGAGTAAAGGGCAGCAGATCTACAACTTACGATCCAAGCCTTTTTCAGATGAGTTTCATAGCTATAGTGTGTCACGCTGGAGCTGCTGTAATTTAAACATTCAGAAACGTGTTACAAGCCCCGATTGTGGATCCATGCACCCCCTTAGGGTTCACACACCCCATGTGAGGGACCCCTCCCCCCAGGTGCCAATTAAACGCTGTACTGCTCTACACTAGTAGCCATCGCGCTGTTACTTCTTTACGTGTTCCTTAAGTCCTTTGGTGCTTTCAAATTCTATTTACTCTCTCAATATAAAATGCATTTACATCTGTGTCCCGTTTTGAAATGCATTTACCTCGGTGTCCCGTAATGAAATGCATTTACCTCGGTGTCCCGTAATGAAATGCATTTACCTCGGTGTCCCGTAATGAAATGCATTTACCTCTGTATCCCGTAAGAATAGCATTGGTTTACGCGTCCTGTAGTATACGTATGATAGACACTTGTTGTTTAGGAGTAAGTTGGATATCAGGGGACATGGCATGAAGCGGAGTTTATAGATGCAGTGTGTTTGTGGCCATATGAGATTTTCAGTGTTGTGGTTTTACCTAACAATTTTTTATTTGCCTGCAGGGTATCCTGGACTACGCCATTTGCAGAGGATCACTTTCGTAAGTGTTCTCTTTTGATTTTATTATGTTAATAATTCTTTTTACTGTATCGGTCGAGTGATGGAATATATTGACTTTAATTGTTTAAAATACTTTGTACGTGTCTCCTCAGAGGGAATAATTTAGAAATGTTAACTTGCTACTTTCAATATACCTACCTCACAGACAA
>LQNS02000227.1:3170291-3186598 GCA_001587735.2 Parhyale hawaiensis
CTGTATCGGTCGAGTGATGGAATATATTGACTTTAATTGTTTAAAATACTTTGTACGTGTCTCCTCAGAGGGAATAATTTAGAAATGTTAACTTGCTACTTTCAATATACCTACCTCACAGACAAGGATTATATGTGCTATATTTAACGTAATTTTTTCTCATATTCATTTACTTCTACAGTTTCGCTATAGTGTCGGTTTCACGGCAAACCGTTACTAGTTTGGTTTTCATTCAATCAGCAGCGTTATTTCTTTTTACCGGTATTTTCGATACTCAGCCCAGTGCAGATTTTATTTTATTTTCTTTCGTGAGCCCTTACACTAGAGAGATAATTTAACCTCCTAATCATAGTTTGTTTTATATATACGGTTTAACAATGCCGTTTGTAAGAGCGTGAGTTTAGCAGGCAGGCAGAGTGATGACGCAGTTCACCTGTTGCCCTCAAGCTGAGGTCGCAGGTGTTTTATATACTGCGCTGTAAATACAGCTGTTGTGTACGTCGGTGGGCTGTCCTCACCCTCATTCGTGTCATCTCTATCTTTCAGACCCGTAAATCATCCTAGCTTATTATTCCTTGATGTATTACTGACTGTACAAAAGCAGTTTCTCCCTGTCATGCATAGAAGAGCGTTGTGAAAGTCGCAACTCTCTTTATTGGGTGTAATAGGCAAGGTTACGGGGTCGGAGTTCGTCGGAGTCAAACATTTGTGAGAAAGTCGGATTTGGAAACTGGCTGGAGTCGGAGTCGGATGTGATTCATCTGACTCCGCTATCCTGCTACCATGTTCAGGATTGTTGTTTGGGCATAAAGCTTATGTTACGAGGTCGGAGGTGATCTGAAATTGTTGCTTCGTACGCAAGCGCTGGTTCGCTCCAATGAAATCCCATCGTAAGTATGGTGGAGCTGTGGCTGTGACACTGTCCGGTAGAGCTAAGATTTCTACACTATCCGCTGGAGTTTTTTTATTACGTTGCCCGGCAGAGCTTTTTATTGCAGTGTCCGGTAGAGCTTTTTTATTGCACTGTCCGGTAGAGCTATTTTATTACACTGTCCCGTAGAGCTTTTTTACAGCACTGTCCGGCAGAGCTTTTTTACAGCACTGTCCGGCTGAGCTTTTTTATTACGCTGTCCGGCAGAGCTTTTTACAACACTGTCCGGTAGAGCTTTCTTACTGCACTGTCCGGTAAAGCATTTGTATTGCACTGTCCGGTAGAGCTTTTTTATTGCACTGTCCGGTAGAGCTTTTTTATTACACTGTCCCGTAGAGCTTTTTTACAGCACTGTCCGGCTGAGCTTTTTTATTACACTGTCCGGCAGAGCTTTTTTATTACGCTGTCCGGCAGAGCTTTTTACAACACTGTCCGGCAGAGCTTTTTACAACACTGTCCGGTAGAGCTTTCTTACTGCACTGTCCGGTAAAGCATTTGTATTGCACTGTCCGGTAGAGCTTTTTTATTACTCTGTCCGGCAGAGCATTTTTATTTCACTGTCCGGCAGAGCTTTTTTTACACTGTCCGGTAATACTTTGATTGAATAATGACGCTGATGGTGTTATTTAGCTTGCTAAACAGCCTATCGTTGCAAAAGTCTGCTGTATAGTATACAAATTCTGAACAGTCGCAAACTATTTCTTCTTTCTTTACAAATCGAGGCAGGGAGCCGTTACTAAATATTCGCCAATACGGCTCTGCGGAGCCGATCACTGTGCCTGGAGCCGCATGAGTGCAATTCGCAGAACGTGTCCATAAGGCGTTGCTTCGCCGCCTTTTATTCACATCGCCAAAGGAGTTGATTATATATGTAGCGCTCTGAGGTAAATGATTACACGTGCGGGGCGAGTACCGTATAGTTAGTTACCTGTATAGGCAGGTACGGTGCAGGGGTTGGCAGCTTAGCGCTTCAGGTACGTGGGGTCCGCGGGGTGCATGTCTATATTGCTGGCACCAACCTTGGACCTCCTTTGCGAGAGTGGAATGTGATGCCGAAATTTCCTTCACTTATACCGTAGCGTTGCTTATATATTAAGCCCGGGTCTTGTTGCCTTGACTAAGGTAAAGATATACAGTAGGTATATTTAATGAAATACTTTGGTAGCGTGAAACTTCGTATCAAGTCTGACCAATGTATTGTAATAGATTGTGTTCAAATGAGACATACGTGAATTGCTGAAATATTTAACGCTGTTGATATAAGCGATTACACGAATATATGAATCGTGGGTTGAATATGCATGTGTTGCGTTTTGTTTATAAGTTCAAATGTTTTACGTTAGACGTGATGAGGTTAACAACTCTACTATTCTTTAATACCTGCAGTGCCACTAAATTTAAAGCTTGCTGTTACAGTTTCTATTAACTTTTTGCGTTTACTCCTTGTGTGTTGTCATAGACTTCTCCGTACTACTTTCATGACTGCTTCAAATGCACCCTAAGCTGAATTATTTAAACTTCAGTAGACCTTCTACAACTTGCTAACTACAGGAGCCTCAACCCAAAACAAATTCTCCATGGATTTTCATCCATATTGACGAATTTGTGTTTCTTGCTAGTAAATACGTTCTTTGTATTAAAAAATGTTGTTACCTGAGGTACCTGCGGTAATTAGAAAAGATTTTTTATTGGAGTTTACCAAAGCCTTGCGACTTCGGTGTAAATGTTGGACACTCAAGTTTAGTGTGGTCTGTGTTATGACTGATGAACTGCGAATATTTTCAGCCGTAACTACTGCAGATTATATTGAAAATTAATGGTGAATATTTGTGCTCCATTGTGGGCATTGTAGGGATATATTTGCCCACCTGCATGCGCTGTTTGCCACGCAGCTGCAAGTTGCACGTGTCGGCAGCTGTTTCCTGTACACTGCAGCTGCTACTGCATATCATCTCCTTTCTCTGCCGCTGTTGGTTGCTTGCAGCTGCGCGCACTGTTGTTACTGCGTATCTTTTCTTGACTTCTTTGTGCTGCAGAGATCGTCTGCAAAGTAATAGTGCGCCTGTTCTAATATAGACTGCTGGAATAGAACGTATCTTGAATGGGACCTTTTTATTGTTCAATTCGGCATGTTTGCGAAGTATGATTAACTACGTCTGAGTGATGATGGTGAAGAATTTCTGTGAGTTTCACTCGTATTGAAAGTTAGATATTGCTTTATGCTGCTCTGAACTATTATTTTCACTTGTTTCTTATCAAGGGCAATTCAGTTTCTTTTCTAAGCGGGTTACTAATTGTAGCAAATTGCGGTTGAATTACCACAGTGACTTCCCGCATCTATCACACTTGGTACCAGTTTGCCATTTACCACTTATATTAATACTGGACCTGCCTTTTTTCATATCTCTATCTTGTGCAGTGGTATTTTGAAGCCTTTCCACCTCATTCACTGCACTTGTTATCTTGAGTGTAACGGACAGAATGAAACGCTGTGCAGACTGTAAAATTTCCTGTGCTAAACCTCCAGACCAGACATTAACGATCGATTTAGAATGCCAAGCCAAGAGCCCGCGGTCCTTTAACTCCTCACATTTAGCTGCGATGTTTCCAAATTAACGCCTCTATCTATATAAGCTTGGACACGGAAGCGGCCACCGCTATGCACAGTATATTCGTAAGTACCGTACGTATCCACGCTATATACGTGTACTATGAACTTCGCTGGCGTACGTCAGGAGACTAGTAAGTAGCTCGATCGTGTCTGTGGTAGCGGCAACTTTGGCCTTGATTTTCACTTGTTTACGAGTGGCTCTGAAATGTTGCGGTGTTGCGGGACGCTCTTTTGTTGCAAAAACTGGACTACTGCTGTAGGATTGTGTCACACTTGCTGGTTGCCCGGCAACTCTGCTGTACAGTACCGTTACACTGTCATGCTGGATGTTGCTGGTTACAGTACACTGCATAATTTACTGTATTAACTGCTCGCAGTGCACTATATAGCTTACTGTATGTGCTGACCGCCGAACACTGCACGGTTTACTGTAAGCATGTGCTTGTCACACTACAGTACTTTATAGTTTTTACTGTACATGTACTTGCCACAGTGTACTTGCAGGGGTTACTGTTTGTGTGTACTTCCGTTCCCACGCATTCTGTCGCTTTACTACATTTTCGGAAGCTTGTCAGAACGCTTCTACACTGTAAAAAATTTTTACGTGAAATAACAGAAAGTGTCCGGCAGCCCATTCGCCGGACACTTTCCAACTTTCTGTTTCATCGTACCAGGAAGTATTTAGAGGTTCCGTCAATAAGCAGCGAACGTGCACTCTATGTACGATTGTACGTGCGCATGCGCACGAGAAAGCTGCTTTCGATTCACTTTCTGGTTGTTCATTCATCGACCAGCTGTTTCAATAGGAAGAACCAAGAGTTATGAATACAAAATAAACTCTTTTTTCTTTGCGGGAATTCGTAAATGTAACTGTATAGTAGCATATTCAGCTTTGCAGCCCCTCCGGCAAACTTGACCTAGTATATATAATTATTATCAGCACTTCTCGGTCGTGAAAACGAGGTCTGCAAAGAAACCTTGCGAACAGCTGTCATTTCTCTGCTGGTTTAGTAAAGTGTGTATTTAGCTGCCATACTTTGTGTTTCCGTATTATCTGGAACAGATACTCACGTTTTGTCTAAGTGTTACTTTGTACACGTCGTAGAGCAGAACTATATCCGTACATTGGATCTCTACAGACACGACTTAATTCTATATAATTCTATATAATATATATGGTCGTAAAGGTAAAGTCAGCTTGATCTCACACTACGACTGGAAGATCCACATGCTTTTGTTTGTGCTGCCGTGCTGATAGATGCATGCTAGACTAGACTAGTGCACGGCTGCAGTCGATCTCAAAGTGTCAGAGGTATGGCGTTAAAGACGAAAGGCTCGTATGACAACTTGGACCCTCGACCGTCACTGTTTCAGGTTAGAATCGATACCTCCACAATCGCATCAGAAAGCCAGAAATTGTTATTCTGTACGTTTTGTGTACCTATCACAAGACGCGAGCGAGGAGGCTGAAGGACGATGTCACCTAAGCGAAAGGACTGTCTGTCTATATAAATACTGGATAACGTATGTATTATCCGCAGTGTACTGCATTATTCACTCTTACATGTGCTGCCGTTCCCGTATGCTTTACCGACTTGCTACATCTTCAAAATTCTTTCAAAACACTCGGCAGGCTTGTTGTATAATATAAACATCAGCTTGTTCACATGAGGGACATTTTCTGTAATTTAATAGGGAAAAAATTCTCCCAATACCAAAATCGTCATGACATTACACGCGTGCACGCGCCGCGTGTACGTGCGCATGGTTATATCACGGAAATTATAGCTATGTTACTCTAAATACTGGTAGGACCCATTGTTGTACTAAATTGAAAATATATTACTTAACTAGAATTGCAGCGAGCAATTTCTGATTACCTTTCTTCACAATTATCATAATTTCGTTACTGATGCGCTTCTGATGGAGTGCTCGCTGTTTCAATTGATCGAAGCAGCACACACCTTCCTTCCTTCCTTAGATGACTTGCGAAGAAATGAGTGTATATTAGCAAAAAGTGAAGTTTCGCTGAATTTAATTAAACTCCCTGTCGCGCTTATCGATCTCCATTAAAACGCTATATAGTTCCAAGATCTGCCATCTGGCCTATTTTTTCCCTATCTATTTGTTAAGAAAGAGACGCGCAAATATATATACATACATATAAATATATAATAAACGACGGTGTTTATTATATTGCTATGATTTTATTTGGAATTGAATGGATTTTCTTGTTACTATGAAGTATCGATCTCTATAGCTCATTTCCAATCGATTACGCTTGAGACAGCCAAAAGTTCAATTCTGTGGTGCGGGAACGCTCGGCCGAACGCTCGTAATTGACGTGCGGGACAAGTCAATATCAATAGTTAGATTATATTATGTCCCTCTGAGGGAACTTGTGGAAGCCACCATTAATGTCTTTCGGTAGCTTAGCATTGTATACATTGTATAGAGAGATGAATAAAACTATAAGTGCTCAGCGTAGGAGGCAAAGGACTGTGATATTTGCATCGTGCAGAGCCCCCTGCACGTGCCGTGCGGGGGCGTGGCGGTCTCCACGTGACGGTCGTGTTACACTCTGTGCAGCTTCAGTGCCACGTGTGTGGGTGTGTGTTGTCTCCAGCCTCTCACTGTCGGTAACAACGCGAGTAGCTCAGGGGGGTCGAGGTCCCCCTCGCTGGGCACGGGAAGTCTTGCGCAGTTGAGAGCTAACCTGTGGAACCGGTTAGCTCTGTGTTGCGTTTGTCCCTACACCGTATCTTGTACTCCTGAGGGTCTTGTTGTACTTTGGTCGCTATAGAATATAGGCATAATGCCACGAAGTGCTCGTCAGCTACAGTATAGGCGTAATGCGATAAAGTGCGCGTCTCTATAATTAGGCTTACTTCTTTGTTAGATAAAGTATGGCTAGAGCGATGTGCTGCTGCCTATATACCATACGGTTTACTGAGGTCTCGTAGCGTTCGCAGAATGTTACGCACTGATGATAATATTATACAGCTAATTATAATCCTCAGATGTAGTCTTGCCGGTTAACCGTATCGCATGGCTCAATTTTTCCTAGTTGTAGATGAAATGAGATGATGTACTATACTTGTCTGTACTGCACAGAGTAGCTCTGTAAGCGCAGTACCGCCAGTGTGTAGAGCAGTACTGTCTCATTAGAAGTACCTCCGCGCTCCACTTATGTTACCAGAAGTCTGTTTTTATACTAACGTTGGTATTGTGTCTAGAAACGTTCGCCGCACATGTGGTGCAACACGCTGCAAGTACCTACGTACGTTCAAGTGTGTCTCGACGTTTCCTTAACCGGCTCGACAGCTGTCCGCGCTGAAGCATCTTCAGCTTCATCTGATGCAAACATGAAACTAAAGACATGCTAGCATCATCACTTTTTATACCCGAGACTATGCGTTGTTCATATTTTTAAGTAATTTGACTTGCGAACTGGCCATTTCCTTTAAATGCTTTATGAGAATACTGATGGAGTGTGAGCAATTCTCATTTCTACACTGCAAAGCATAGGCCGCTAGAATGAATATCATCTCGCTAGATTAGGCCAATATGATATTAAACATTTTCATCTGCGGGACGCCGTGTCAAACTGGTTGTAATTTTAATTATGAATGTAATATGAATCGCTAGTATAAGACTCGCAGGTTTGGGAGACCGCGCTTCAAAATTGCGTTTGATTGTGATTTTTCGAACGTCATGCAACTCAACAACTTTCTGAGACTTTTCATGTGGTTACACTAATCCAGAAACTAATCAATTGGATTATTGTCTGAACTTGAAGGGCTTATTTAATAAAAGCTGTTGATCGAGTACACTAAAATTAAAAAAATTATGATTAATTACTTAGAAAATTTTGTACCATCAGCATATGCTTGGACTCTTAACGCCACCATAATTACTGATAATTCATAGAACACACTTGCCAACGCAGTGGCTATAGCTGCTTATCCCCGCAGGTTTTGCATATGAATTTGTCTTTTGGGTAATTTTGTTTGATGTGCCACTTATACAAACTATACTAGAAACTACCCTCGAAAGACATTTTTATGAAATAAGTGTGAGTTTTGGCAATAGTTATTAATGGCTGTTGCACTGTATCTATTGTAAATCTTTCGGCGCGATATAGGCAGTGTGCCACTGAAGCACTAGTAAAGGTTTCTACTACTACTACTATTGTAAATCTGCAAGATGAATTAAAGTTTGCGATGTTACCATGCCTCTAATTGGTTAGGTATTCTGTTGAACTGCTACACCAGCTGCCCGTATGCCCAATCCTTCCTTGCATCCTACGCCTTTTGTGTTTAGCAGGGAGCTACGAGGAACCATAAGAGCTTCAGTTGGCCTTTAGACTTGGTAGAGAATGTTGACTGGTGTAGGACTGGACAGCGCTCTGTTCCAGCGTGTCTGAACGCTTCCATATAGCGGGTGTGTGTCTGGATAGCCTTGTGAAGAGAACCTGCTCCTGCTGTACGTCAGCACAAGAGACCACATGGAGGCAAGTGCGAGTGTAATATTGCCCATCTCTTTGTTACTGGATGTATTTTATCACATGCTTTGCTCTGGAATAGAGTCTTTGATTCTTTCGATGCTATTAGGATCGTGGGACATCACTCTAATATATTCACTTTTGAGAATTAGCAGCAAGTTTTGTCTTTTTTTGGGTTGTATGTCAGGAGATCTTTGTTTGCAATGGAAAGCTTTGTGAAGTCGCCCATACATGAGATACTGATATTAGTTAGGAGTAGTCTCTAGGAGAATATTAGTCGTATAATGCCCCCAAGTTAAATACTGGTTTCGCGTAGCAACATCACTGTTTTAACGTCCTTCTCAGAAGACACTTCGCTGCATAAGGATCAGCAGCTATTGGGAGAGCAGAATTTCAGGCTCGTTGGAAACGAAAAGGTTACGAACTTAAGTATTCTTCTTGTGTGAACAGCAGTTTGAATGTTTTAGACCATAAACGCTCGTTGATCACATATGTTACAGTATATTCCTAGATTAAAGGCTCGTATAAAATATGAAATTACAAATTATATGTTTTCTGCATCATTGTAAACTCTGCTAATATTACTTACTAACTTTCGTATGCGATTCCCGGCGCGCACTACTGATTACGTTGATACCGCTTTGCACCAGCGCCTACTAAATACAGCTGCCAAAATCCAGTTTCTGCTTTTGGCATAGGCGCGTCAGCTCCTCTCGTACGTGCCGGTCTACAATGTGCGAGTTTCACCATTGGATAAGACCACAGCGCGTGCATGTAGAGCTAGTAAACGTGTTTACTTAATTGGCTCTGTTCTTGCTGTTCGATGAATCACTGCTAGAATCAGTTATCGGTTGTGTTTGTCTGCGAGCTTTTATTTTAGCTGTTCTGATGGATTTTCCTTGGCAACGGTTTCGGCTTCCCAATGTTGGATACTGCTGTACTTGGGTTGTACTACCTGTGTGTCGAGGCCCCAGCGTGAAGTTCTTAATAATAATAATGATAACATCGAGACCGTTGCACTTAGACATCAAGCTGGCCGCTACGCACTCTTTACGTGATGCGTCTCACTACTATATGGACTTGTGCCATATAGTAGTGTTTATATGTATTACGGAAGTGCTACTCAACTTCTATAACTTCGTACACCACTTCAGCTTAAGAACATATGAGCTTGAAGCGCTGCTACACAAGTTTTTATGCAGGGCCCGTAAGTGCCAAATAAATAAAGCTGCACAAAATAAATTTATAATAGAAGCGATAGCCTCAGACGGTCACCAGTGGACACTTTAGTGCCGACCTGTGGTTGAACCGTAGTGTAAACCTGCTCAAACGCCTTGTAAAGTTACAAGCGTCGTAACTGTACAGCCGCAGGCACAAGTGCAATCATGTACCTAAGTGCTGAGTTTTTACATTTTTACTCTTCGATTTACCATATGAGCCTGTTTATAATTTAGGTATGCATCATTTGGACGTTCCTACCACTTTGATCACAACTTTGTGAAGCTCAGTATAAGAAGGTGACAAAATCTGAGCGGCGATAGCGGTACTTCATCAAGGAACTGTACAGTTTACGTTGCCGTAACTGTACAAGCCGTTTGTGCATCCAGCCCCTGCATGGGACGCTGAGTCTATTTATGGGTTATTTTCACCTAAGAAGTTGAATATTCTTCTTAGTTTAAATTTTTTAAACCACCATCTCATTTCAGTTGGTACACCATTCTAAAAATTGCTTAATTGGTATACTTTGCTTTTATTGTTTTTGAAAAATTGCCTGAAAACAGAGGAGTTTAGAAACTGGTCTTGGGAAACCAAAGTGTGGTCCATACTGTGCTTAACAGTCATTGCCTGCGTAGGAGCAAAACATTGAATAAAGACGTTGCAATATTTGAAGCTGGGTTAAATAAATTTTTGACCAACATATGGGTACTTACCTCGCATTGTAGCATACTGTTGAACCAACATGCGATCACGATTTAAAAAAAAAAAACGAAACAAATTAACGTTCTCCGTATAAATTTTTTTCATTAATTAGTCGAAATCTGTCAAATTTATATTGCAGGGACGAATTTACCGAAGTAAATAATTTTTCAGCAATGTTCGGGTATGTAATACTGATATTTACTATACATTTAAGATTTAGCCATTGCTCATTCGAAACGATGGCTCGTTGCATTAATTTCAACGAACATAAATATATCTAAATACTATGTGTCTAGTAAGGCAAAATAATACATGATTATATATTGGTACGCTAGCGTGACGTTCAAAAAAATATAAAGAGAAGCTTATTCGATCTCTTTAACTTATATGTTTATTTATAATTCAAAATGACTTGTCTCCTTGACGTAAAAAATAAGTAATGTTCGATTATGTATCAATTCAATAGCACTAGTGTACTAAGATTCCATTGCCATATCGGTAGAACACCCTATTGCTTCGTTGGTTGAACAGTCATCGATGATGTTAATTCTAGATTGCGGAACCACGTTGGACCGATTTAAAAAAAAGAACTAGGCCCACATGGGGGTACCCTCAACTTACGGTACCTTGTCACAAGATGGAGCGCACCATCCATATGAAACAATAAGTGAGTTTTCTCCATTTTTTCGCTCGCCCTCCATCCAAGGTTGCAGAACTGACGGTTGAGTCGAGACCATCGAGAAGGAGGAGGCCGCGTCACAAAAATTTGACGTCATCGCTAATAGGTGTTCCGACTTCCGAACGTCTATACATTGGATAGCGTCAGTGCGAGACCATCGAGAAGGAGGCTATCTCGACGGCCTCGGTTGAGTGCCCTGGGGCTCGTGCTCCTCCATACGACAGACCCTGATGACGCCATGCTTCCCTGCATGGCTGTCTCACCCTGCCTGCCTCAGCTCCTGCTTTGTTATCTGTCTGCTGAAGTGCTGGTGGTGTGGTGCTTGCTGCAGTGCTCTAACATGCTGCAATTTTATGCAGAAAAGTTTACCCTGTGTTCAGAAGTATCAACTGTGCTTCTAATGATAGGAAGAGCAAAAACGTGGTCACAAGCGTTGTTAAAACCTGACGTGCCAGATTATTAAACATCATCCATCATCCCTTTTCCTTGAGAATTAGATTCTCTGCAGTTGATCATCCAGATTCATCCTTCATCTAAATATTAAGAATATTAACTGCGCTTGTTGTGACAGCGACGTGTAGAGGTTGAGCTGAATCTAAATAAAATATGGGGGTTTCTGGCATTATTTAGAAAACTTAATTGTTGGGAGTTGCCATTCGATGTGAAGTAGAATGAGGTTTTTGTTTGGATGCGGCTGAGGCTATTCATTTGTGTATTATGTACATTACTTTTGGCCAAACCTCGGTCAGTAAAACTAAGTATAGTCACATACTTTATGATTTGCAAGCTTGAGTCAAGAACAAACGTTTCAGTAAGGTTGAGACATCCCTTCCATGTCGGTGATGAAGCAAGGTACTCGAAGGAGATTAATATAGGTACGTTTCTCTTCCGCTAGTTAACACTGAACTAGCCCATCTCCTTTCAGCGCTCATCTTGTTGAATATTTGAGCGTTTCTTATCGTCACGAAACAAACAGCTTGAATTTTTATTTTGCAAATGGTTACAAGTATTCCTAAAATCTGACGCTGGCCAGTCGGATAACAAATAAATGTTATTATTTTAAGCTTCAATGCCCTCGTGGCTTTGTTATACTTGAAGTCAGAATCTATAAAAGTGGCCATAAAACATTCCCATCGACTTAAAAGGTTATCGTTAACAGCACTATTTTATTTTGTGTTCCATTTCACGTTCCGGCATTTCGCGTATATTTCGCAAACAGCGGCTTTTAATGGAGCTGATCGTCAGCAGCGCAAACACCTGAAGGTCAGGAGCGCGTCAGCTGGACTTGCTTGTGCGCACAAGGTTGCGCGCTGCATGGAGTGACGCATGACGCAAGGCTGTTGTTTCGCCACTACTGCCATTCCTTGCCAAATTGTTGACAAATGTGCGGTAACTGCGGCGGTATTGATGCCGACGCTGCAGTTGAAGTTGTGCCTGCTTGTGTTACTCGTGTTGTATTTTGTTGCTTTGCTTCTCTGCGTATTAAATTTGTTTACGTGCAGTTGAAGCTCACCTTCAACCGTGTCAGTTGTTCTTACTTTTCTTATACCAGTAGCCTTAGGTGGCATTTGATTTGGCCTACAGTGTATTTTACTATTACAGCCGGACGTATCCTTTTTTTCAGTTACTTTAATAAAATGGACTGAGATTAATTTAGAGCTTACTGCTCCATGATGAGCCCAATCGAAATGCACGCATTGTGTCCAGCGTCAGGCATGCAGTAAACTGCTCTCAGTTTGCCCCGCTGATCCTCTTAGCGGGAATTCCTGCTAATTATTTACTGTCAGCCACTTTGTTTTCCTCAACGACATAGGGTCAGGACACAATCAATTAGGCGGCGAAATTAGGCCTTTAATATTTGACTTGTTTGAACTCGAGACAGGTGCGTTGGTTTCGACCCGCTAAGTTGAGTTTCAGGCGTTACTTCCAATT
Organism: Parhyale hawaiensis; assembly: GCA_001587735.2. Classification (NCBI taxonomy): domain Eukaryota; kingdom Metazoa; phylum Arthropoda; class Malacostraca; order Amphipoda; family Hyalidae; genus Parhyale; species Parhyale hawaiensis. Next base: position 3,182,869 of record LQNS02000227.1, read on the forward strand.
CGCTTACCCTTGAGACTCCCGGAAACTTCTGCAGCTTAAAGTAATAGGGTTGCTTCTAGGACTCGCAACACGATTCACAGCGAAAACGCTAAAGCTCCTGTCAGACGTCCCGGGCAAGTAAAGCCTCGAAATCTCAATTTTGCTAGCCAGTTGAACGCAACTCAAGTCATACTCTGCAGAATTATGCTGCGCATACAGAATAGAACGCATATCCTGAGACCGGGTCGGGCAAGCTCATGGGAACTACAAAAAAAAAGCAAGTCAAGAATCGGCGTCATGAGATTTTCTAGATCTAAGCCGCCCATCCCAAACCCGAAACAGGTTGGACCTCGCTGGAGACAACCGGTACCTACAGCTCGTCTTTGTGACTGCTCACACCTTTGGCTGTCGGCTCTAAGAAGCAGCCTCGCCAATTACCTGGCCTTCTCTATCGCTTTTATACGCACTCGCGATCGTTATTCTGACGGCCAGCCTTGCTTTTCCTTTGGCACCTACGGAGAGATTCTGCGGTAGGCTTTTTATGCTTCTCTGGTGACGTCACGACTAAAGTTAGTCTTTGTGGCTCAGGGCGCGGGCCACACAGCAGCCGTACGGCCACAGATCTGCCCAACTGTTGTCTTACTATTATTCTCAGTTTCTCTAGAGTATTTATTTTTCTATTGGATGTGCTGCAAAAGTAATGAAGGTGCAATGTCCACGTGGACATTGCTGTATATACTGTATTTGCTGTCTAACTGTTCAGCTTCTCCTAACCTAAGTGCATCCCACTTACGTTACTGTTTTCGTTTCTAATGAAACTCTTGCTGTGGTGCTTGCCAAGGACTATTTTTACCATTTTACGGTGTGTGCGAGACGTAGGTAATACTCTAGTCGATATTTGAAGTACGGTATACAAGCACTGGAATATTAATGTTTCTCTACGTTTAATATAAGATACGTGTATAGGAGTGGTAACACAAATTGTAGGTGCTCGTACTTTCTGTGGGACTAAATATGCTACACATAGATAGCAGAAAGGATAGTACATGTCGTGCTGAGTTCGACATAGGAGTGTAAAGAGCTAGCTATCGCAAACGCTGGGGCCCTTCTTCTGTTGATTTCGTACGCACCTCAGTGAACTTAAGCTAGCAGGCCGGTAAAATATAAATATATAAATACAGTGACCTCACAACGATAGCGTGTGACGTAAAACTGACGTACGAATGCTAAGGATGCATGACCTTCGACAAGTTTTAGAAACTGCTTCCGTCACTAATGTTATTGCTCAACTGGTCTTGATGTCAATTACGTCCTTTAGTTTATAAATTGTAGTTCTTTACACCAACGCAGTTTTTTTTTTTTGCTAGAACGCCTCTTGGCGTAAGACCATCACCCGCGGTGGGAGCAAATTTCATCGCCGTCATTTTTTATGGCCACCTGATCCTAGTTTTCTGGCATGGATCACATCGAGGACAGCCCACCAGACTCCCTGCAAAAAATCATGAAGATAGCTCAACTCCTTCTTCCTGTTTTTGGGTGGAGAGCAAATTTCACCGCCGTCATTTTTTATGGCCTGCTATTCCCAGTTTTTTGGCATGGGTCACATCGAGCACAACCCACCAAACTCCCTACAAAAAATTATAAAGATTGCTCAACTCCTTCGACCACTTATTGGGTGGACAGACAAATATATATATATATAGACAAACATATATTTATACAAATATATATATACAAATATATATACTTAAATCTTCAACGAAAACATTTTCACCTCTCTCACTTTGTTTGCGGGTAATAAATATAGATCACCTGACCTCATCTCACCTTCATAGCCACGTTGTTGCCTATACTTGTGATGCTTTCTTCTGTTCTTCCTCTTCTTTCACGACCATGCTGAACATTCTCATGCTGGTTAGCCTTGCCTGTATAGAGTACCATGCTCGTGCATGGGCCTTACGTTCCTCACGGCAAGTACGTGTGACCCCCCACTTCTTTGTCTCGCACAGCCAATTTGTCCTAGATTTAGAAAGCCTTCAATAACTCATATAATAACATTATCACCTGACCATCATATGTACCCACACCTGCGGATGCTGCCTCGTGTATGAAAGGACCACCGTTAGATGAATTGGATAAGATACAGCGACCCTCGACCTACTTGAAGCTTGGGTGGCCAGACCTTGCCCTGTTTTCTAATAGACCTGTGCAGTGCTACCTTGTTGCCAGGGTTCACTAATCGTGACTGGAAATGTTTATTTCTAGTTTGTAACGATCGTCCTCAGGTATTGGAAAACCTGTAGGATAAGATCTGAATCGTAGTTGCCAAAATACCGATCAACATGCTTGACCCCTATGTCAGAAATCTTCCGGATCAGGGTACCTGCCGCGAACGCTGACAAAAACAAATCATTAACCTCTGTGAAATTAAAGCCCTTTTTGTGTGAAAAGCAGTAAACAAAGCCAATGATTTTTTTGCAGCGTGTGTAGGTTTTGTTTCATTTTTAGGAAGTGAAATTATCACATTCATTTACTAAGTAATATGGGAATCTCAAAGTTGGAGCGAAGCCTTCATAAGAATACAATGAATGTATTTATTGGGAAAAAACACAAATTTGTCGATATAAGTCGCTTTTGGGTGTCAATCATTGAAGCTAAGGACGACCTAGTGATCTAGAAATATTCCCAATTGCTGTTGTCTCCAACAGACGGCCTATGTTGATAATTTTGTATTTCTTACCAGTAAATACACTCCTCCTTGACGTGAACGTATTTTATTTTTTGTTTGAGGTACCGTGTTGATTGGAAAAATTTTGATGCAAATTCCTAAATCAGCTCTAAGAATCACTTGCCAAGAGTGAACCATCAAGTCTGTGGTCTAGGTATCCCATGTATTTTTATAACTTATAATTAATAACTTGGAAGTCACGGGTCTTCGACTGCTTGCTGTATTTTTTATTCGTTCGTCAATCCGCTAAATATTCTTCAGCCATTTCGCTAGCAAGCGAAGTTCTGGATGCCTCGAACTACCCCTGAAATTCAAGTCACCGCTTAGGAATTTGGTTGGCCTGATCAAATTTTGTGTGCCATTTGGCTGCGCAAGTTCCATTATCGTCCGTCGTTGATGACATTTGCATGAGCCATAATATCTAACCCACTTTAAATATCGCCGCCTTTTATAACCATTCATTTATCGCCTTGCAATTATCACGAGATCATTGCATGCTGTTGCCGTCGCCAATTGTTTAGCTGCCAACTGCTGAATGCAAAGGCAAATACACGACTGCCTGCGAACTGTTTACCTTCATAAGCTGCGTATTCATTGTTGGCTGCCGTCTTCCTTGCTTGCAGCCGAGGTCACTGACCTATTAGTCTCATCGCGCTTGTTCTTTTATGAGATAATACTAGCAACAATAAAAAAAAATGTGGTTTTATCTCAAATGCAGTGAATACACTATGTCGTGAGCCTGTTTAGTTTTTTTTTTTATGAAAACACTCAACGATCTTCCTAGACGATGTTGCGACAGTAGCTGTAAGGATTGAATTCTAACGAGACGAGTATTTGTTGTATTTTGTAGCATTAGTGTATTACAGAGCATAAATAAATGTGAAGCGACAGAAGTCAAATCTGCACCAATTAATATCAAAATTAACGACGCCGCACCGGCTAACTAACTGCCTGTACACTGTGTACAGTACACGTAGGGCCCTGGAGCAGTAAACGCTATACCCTCGTCTTTCTACGCCTCCC
>LQNS02000227.1:3187134-3214146 GCA_001587735.2 Parhyale hawaiensis
GCACCAATTAATATCAAAATTAACGACGCCGCACCGGCTAACTAACTGCCTGTACACTGTGTACAGTACACGTAGGGCCCTGGAGCAGTAAACGCTATACCCTCGTCTTTCTACGCCTCCCGACACAGTCTGTATATAACGTAGCAATTCGTGTCACCGAGCTCCACCCAATTGTGGGCCTGCTCAGTACCCACTCATAGTCCTTCTCTCGGAAGGATTCACTGCAAAAATTCAGCTCTCAAGAAGTTAACCCAATCTGATTGGTTATTTCACTGGTGGACCTTGAAGCTGATTGGTTATTTCACTGGTGGACCTTGAAGCTGATTGGTTATTTCACTGGTGGACCTTGAATCTGATTGGTTATTTCACTGGTGGACCTTGAATCTGATTGGTTATTTCACTGGTGGACTTTGACAACGGCAACGAACAACAGAATTAAATGAAAGATCTGCCTTCATTTGAAAAAAAATCCGTTAGGCGCTTTTAATTCATACCCATGAAAAGCAATGTAATTGCCGTTCGCACACTGCCGCTATTATTTATAATGTACTTTACGAATAGTGAAATAAATGGATATTTTAATTGTGTCGAGTGTCGAACCCCAACTCTGATGAGATTTTCATTTTGCTCTGTGACTATAATTTAGAATATCCCATAGTGTGAGAAATATAAGTCTGTACCGACAGCCAGTTTATGAATCCCTCGTCGTCCTTTCCGCAACCTCGTAAAGCCGAAAAGCTCGACTAAATAATCTTGTTCGTGCAGAAGGGGCTTGAACCTGCGCCATCTTGTTGTACTCGATGGCCATAGGTACGTTAAAATAGAGAAAGGAAAGAATGTATTTTTTTTTTCTTTCATCAACACAGGTTTTCAGTTTTTAATGCTGTGATATCCGGAGCTAATCCACAGCTAATTAGTGAATAATCATAGCTTTGCCTTATGACCTGAAGTAGTAAAAGATGGTAATATGCTTGGAATTAGCCCTTCCCTTCCTGCGATGTGAACACGGGCTTCCGATAGTGTGAGCTTCTAAGTTCCTACTGGTTTCAAACGCAAGCTTTGGTGATACTCATAGACAGAGACGGATCTCATTATCAACAGGGCACCGGAGGAATTTTTCATCATTATTTACATTATGATTGAACTGTGTGGTGTATTATATATATATAAGTTATACCATAGACCACACCATACAGGTATGGCGTGGTCTAAGGTTATACTTATACATAATTATTGTGTAAAATTTTGTAGCAGAATCGCTAGGTCTGTTATGGTAATGTGGCGGTGGGTCTTCAGTTTATTAGTTAAGAACGAATCGTTGCTGTTGTCTAATGAAGGCTTAACTGATAGAATAGGACGTCGGATGAAAGCCGTGTCGAAGCCAGTGCTCTGTGTGACGTACTTTTGAAATTACTTACTCTTCAAACGAAAAGAAATCAATCCCGGCCAGGCTAATAATTTGCTTGTTTAAATCTTCTTTAGAAGTCAATAGTTAGCTCGCTGAACACATAGAAACAAACAAATCCCATTCTTAAAACAATATGTACGCTCTAGGACGCATTTCGCCTGGGATATTTTGTCGACCTTCTTTTGTTTTCAGCAAGCCAACGCTCACAATTTCTTCATTTGGAACTTCAAGTTTTTGCTTGGTAGGACTCGTTCGTTAGCAGCAAAACTTTCATTGGTTACCGAAGTCATTGTTCTTCGCCGCGGGTCCATTCACAAGTGACAGGCGGGCGTGAATGGCACTGCCTGCACCAGTGGAGGGGGGGGGGGGCGAAGAGCGGTGCACCAACGACTTCGGCCTGCCACGCTGGCACCGAGCCTTCATCTGCTCTACGTGACTCTGTCTCTCTTGCAATAACAAAGTTTTGTTTACAACAACTCTCGTCATCTTTAGCTTCTGCCAACAGAGGCGATGGAAACTGTTCCTTGTTTACAATAAAGTTAAAAGTATTTGCAACTGGCGTGGGGAAACGCATCTGTGAATGACGTAAGCTTTTCGGCTGCAAAAATGGAATTTTCGTTGCTCGCAACTGTTTGAACGTTCCAAAATAAAAACGTACTCGCTGCTTGCAAAATACATCTGTTAATGCCATTCTTGGCTGCGGGTCACCAAAAATGACGGAAAATTTTCATTACTTACAAGTGTGCATGACCACGGCCTGCTTTAACCCTTTCGCTACGGAAACTTTGCTCTTTTATGAGGTTCTTACAGAAGCACATAAAAGAGACTATCATTGTAGTCACTTGAACTCACCTACAGTTTAGTTCAGTAGTAGGTAAAATAAGATCACTGACGTTAAACGGTTTGTTAAATATGTTGTCTAAATCTCCAGAAAAAGAAACAACGCGCTAGTTTTAATAATCAAAACTTTGATGCGGACTGCTACGTCCCGTCAGTATCGAAAGGGTTAAACGCGCGTATGTGGCGCTTTTCTCTGCAGTGTAGGACACTTAGCAGTAGCTTCGGCTTTCACCGCCTCCCTAGAATGGGATTTGGTGTAATAGTATCCTCCTCTAATTAGCTGTATTACTTGGGGTAGACGATGCACGCACTCCTGTACTGCTGGATCCTGCACATGCATCTACTTGCTTCATATATGCACGAATGGAGGGCTGCCTTAGCATTAATTAATGAACTAGTATGCCAGCATGATAAATTTACATTTTGTGTCAGTCAAATTAGACCCATACGTTGTATAATACATTGCAAGCGTCTCAACAGAGACATGCGGCACAGTGCATGGGCTACTTGAATATTGGACTGACGCTCCAGCTGAGGCTAAAAACTGAAAACTCTGGTCTGGCAAAAATAATAATTTACTTACTTATGATTTTTCCCCACAGTACCTACTAGCATTCAAAATTAAACTTATTTCATTCTTCACCTTCCTTATGACGGTAGTTTTTCTAGTTGTTGCTGTTTTTCCTCTTTATTTGCCCTTTGCCATTCCCATCGACTTAAACTGCTTGTCTCTGTTTCTTAAAGTACACTTTAGGTTGTATGGATCTCTGCGGCCAGCGAGACATAAACTAGGAATAAAAAGAATTAATTTTATATTAACTACAACTGAACAGGAAACTTGCCACACATTTAATTGGAAAGGCACTGACTGGCAGGCTACCTATGAAGATGTTGCCATGTTTTTATCCCATGAGCAGAAAAGAGACCCGAATTTACTGATAGTCTGCCACCAAGAGTTACTTTACTGTCAAATAGTACTGTATCGCCTGATATATGCTCTAGAGGTGAACCGAATATTCGCCATTCGCATTCGCAAGTATTCGCATGGTTTCCAATATTCGCATCCGCATGTAGACAGCGAATATTTTGCGAATATCCATCGATGAAGATCCTCTGAAATGGTGGAAGATGCACACGAATATTCATCTTAATCTTTCTCAGTTAGCGAAGTCTTATCTTGGGTGGGGGGTCTCGGGGCATTTGTTCCTTCCGTCAAATTGGCGCCATAGTTCTTGGTGACCCGAGGGCGACTGCGACTACACTTACTCAACTGGGGCCAGTGGGCCTATACCCGCGGCACAAACCAGTGCATGTGGGTTTCCCAGGTGAGGGTGTGGTCTAGGTTGACTTTATCTTTACCTTTGCTTGTCCGCCAACTAGTGTTGCGAGTGCGCGTCTTTTTAGTGGTGCCGGCCTAGTATACGATGAAAAACGAAGTAACCTGACTGGTGAAAGAGCAGAAAAATTGTTGTTTTTGAAGTTCAACCTGCCAACAATAGAATTTAACTATTAGATACTTGGAGTGTATACTTGTACTAGCAGCAGTAATAATGGCTTGCATGCAGTCTAGTGAATCTAGTCAATCTACTAGCAAATAATCATCTTTCAAAGAGCGGTGGTTGGGGAATGAGGTTGGTGGGATGCATGTAAGAGTGGGTCCTTGTCCCGCATCCTGGAAACAAAGAAAATTTAATGGATTTTAATTAGCTATTCAATTTTCTATGGCTAAACTCTTACAATGAATTCAAATTTCGAATAGTCCACTCCAGAGTCCAGACTCCAGACTCTAGAATCCAAATAAAATGCCAAATTACTCGAGGAAGGAAGCTTTGATTAAACATTCGTATTCGCAAATATCAAAACAAAATATTCTCATTCGCGAAGTTAAAAAACATTCGGTCCACCTCTAATATGCACTTCTTTCATATTTCCTGTACTCGTTTGACGTGAAGCAACCCGGAATATTCTAGTATATATAGTAAGTGCGCATGTATCCCTATGTGTTGCTGCATGGTAGGTACCATAACTGCCTTTGGCGGTACAGATACCGGCACCACTCTGTGCTGGAGATTTCTCTCTCAGGCTCCTCAGAGACTTCCTTTGAACAGACCGCGTTATCCAGCAAGCTCCTCCTGCATGTGAAGAACAACAAATATGTACGTTTTTCTCGTGTAGATTTCGTCTCGGCCGCTCGCACATACTCGTACACGTCATTCTCATCACGTCAATCATGTGTTTACATGTGCTGTTGGCCTCTTCTTTCTCTGCATTGCCGGTATCTCAGATACCGTCGCTCATTGTGAAGTGGGTGCACTCCAGCTTATCGCTGTTACAAGTCACCTATGTAGAGAGGCCTGACCGCTGTGTCTGCCGTTCATGTCAGCTGTTTCCTTCGTAAGCTCACAAAACTTTTATATAATTTTCCGGACCAAATTCAAATAGGGAAAATATCAAATTGTGGAATGGATAGTGAAACAATTTTGTCGTTTCTCGACCCATACGGCACTGCTGTTTGTGCTAACTGTGTGATCACAGATAGTTTATGTGAGACCATCACCAGTAGCTATATATTAGGCCCCACGATGTTAAGTATTATCTATTGACTTGGAGGTTTCATAAAAAGGAGGGAGTGAGGAGCTTCGACGATGATGCTAAACTTTCCAGCAAGGCTGGAGCCCAACTGACAGGCTACTCACATGTTTTACAATACATATGTACTAAGTAGAAATTTTTAATTTTTCTAGACATTGCAGTGTAAAGAATACATATATATTGTAGTGCGCGCGTGTGCCGGGGAGGCATCGACGCTCAGTAAGTTGTATGGATGAGGAATGGCTGAAAGGCTATGGCGTTGCGGCTGGACTGAGCAGTAGTGAGAAAAAAAAAAGTTGTGGGCGTATCGGTTGGACTATGGGGAATATATACTTTATAAGCTTTCTTCTATATATCGATAATCATGGCACGAAAACACTCCAACGTATATATTATTTTATATAGTAATTGCAGAATGCATATTTGTCGAAAAACATATCAGCAGAAATCAGCCTCGCCGGAAAAAATAAGTTGACTGGCTTGCCTGGCGAACAACGACCCCGTGATCCATCATTCTTTTAAACCTCCATGGCTATAGAGCGTTTGTGCGTGACAATTCCTCATGTTCGTTTTCAAGGCCGAAAACGCTGCTGACTTTCGTGGTGACCGTGACCAGTTCCTGAACGAATAACTAGGTCGTTCGTTATGTGTCAGTATTGTAGTTTTCTGTGTCTCAGACGTTGTCGTGTAAGATTTTTTTTTACTTGACAAATGCACGATAGTCGGACTAAACTTGGTTCCTACGTCGAACGTAACCAATCGAGGCTGCAGACGCGGATTTGTGATGGGTCGGATGTAATTTTTTAGATATCCGCAGATGCAATTGCGATGTTGCCATCTTGACATCCGCGGATGCAGGTACGGATGTCAAAAAAGTGATGATGTTTCACGGATGGAATATTCGCCCCACCACAAACACACACACCTCCTCTCACGACGGCAGTTTATACAACATTTGAGGGAAAAAAAAACTTAGTTGGCGCTTCGTTGACAGGGACAGCACTTGCACACATGTCAATCCAAATGAGAATTTGCAGTTTTCAGCCCTATAGATGAGCTTAGTGTACAGTGATAAACCTGCGCATCCGCGCCTCCTTTGTTGCGGATTTTACAGCTCTGACATCCGCGTATGCAATTACAGATGTTACCATCTTAGCATCCGTGGATGCAAATGCGGATGTAAGAAAGGCGCGGATGTTCCGCGGATGCGAATATTCGCCCCATCACTAATTCAGATTCGAACATTTTTTAGGGCCTAGAGTCGGAGTCAGGAGCTGACACTCACTTGTTCCAAGAGTCAGGTCGGAGCCGCTACAAAGGGCCTATTTTGTTAAGAAATTGAATCGCAGATGGTAGGAGTTGGATATTTATCTAGGAATCTGATCGTCGGACTTGATTCATCGGACTCCGCTACCCTGCCACCCATTGTAGTGCTGGCCAGCCACTGCGCCCCTTGCTGCTTAAGAAACAAAAAAGAACCCAATGCTAAGATTCCGTGCCATGTCTATTGAGCCGACCAACCGCACTATCGGACTGTGGTCGCACTTGTCACGTCCATCAAAATTTTATGCCGGCACTGCATGGCTACCAGCCTACTACTGATCACTTAGAACGATGTTGCATGTTCATTGTGCACATGTACTTCACCGCATGCACTCTATGCTGTTTTCTCTATACCAGGGGTGGGCACATTACGCCCCGCATGCCATATCCAGTCAGTTTTTTTAATCCGGCCAGCCGAAGATTTGGGTTCTTCGATATACCGTATTTATCCATTTTGAGTACTTATTATAAACGATCTACTTTAAAATTACGCTTCTGCAAGCTGCCTATTACTAAAAGTAAATGTAAGTACTTATTACCGCGGCATTTGTTTCTGTTTATGATGTTTGATATGGACGACGGTATGCAACAAGGGCTGGTTCGACCCGTCTGTCAATTTTCAAAAGGGCACGTAGCCCCCGAGTCAAAAAGTTTGCCACGGTATAAGAACGTAACGTTATTATACCATGACTCTAAGCCATTACGTCTGTGCGAATGCGTGACACAGCTCACATCTTAGCTCTTCTGCAAACGTATTCAATTGTTGGAATACTTTTTTTAGCATTGATACTTCTACTTGTATTGCGTGTTCGTACCAAGTTAAGTTTCGTTTTCGCTTGTGTGGTAGAGTCAGTGCCAAGTAAAATATTATTGGTATATTCAGTTTATTCACATATATTACGATGTCGTTGTAATGGGAAAATATGTTCCGTTGTGTTGACTGTTCGTTGTAAGATAAAGAAAAGTATCTTTATGTCAGTGATGCCTGTTTTGCGCAAGAGCTGATCCCACTGGTGAGCTGATAAGTTTACCCGGTCAGCCGAGTGTACTGTGTAAGTACCAAGTCCGGCTTGTGAGGGAGCGTTTACTGCCGGCCACTTCCTGCCGGTTGTTGCTGTGGTGCGGTGTTTGGTGGCAGAGCCGTACGCTCGTGATCGCAGCGGATGTTTGAACGAGCTGGTGCACGCAAGCTGTTTTTTCACATGATGGTAGTTCAGGCGTGTCACTGCTGTACCATAGGCAATTATCGTTCACGATCGAATAGAATTAGCTTATGTAATGTTCTTGCGTTGATAGACATTTAGAGCAGTAGCATATGCGCCGCTGCACGATAAATATTTTGAACTTTATTCCATAAAGCACATGAACAGTTTGCTTTGCAATTATTGCGTAGTGCCCCTATGGGCCTGTCCGGCGAGTGAGTTGACAGAGATTTTACGGCACTCGGTTTCTCGAATATTGACTGCCCTCTGGATAGTCGTGTCACACTAGTAAAATTTGGAATTATCTACTGCAATTGCGATGATGTCCAGCACAGCCATAATGCTATGCAACGTTAATGTTCGCTGCCGAATATCGAAAGTGTAGCCAGCAGACCAACGTAGACGCCACTCTTATGCGATGATAGAGTCTATGGAGATAATGCACCACAGACCGACAGAAATTTCTGCCAGTACCCCATGTAGCTATGACCTTTCATAGCTTTCCTGTATGCAAATCACGGAAACTGTTATTGAAATATGCAAACATTTTTATCAGTATAGGAATGCTTCTCTCACCTTCATTTCCCATTATACTCTCCTTGTCTTAGTGATAAATATGTCCGTGACAGGTCTACCTGATCGTGTTGTTGGTGCTGATGTTGAGCTAACAGCAGTTTTCTCTTACAGGACTGAAGTGAGGTGATGGCGGAGCCGAACTACGAAGAGGCTCCCCTACTTGGTGGTGTCCCCTCCCCCAGCAGGACCATGACGCCCCCATCCTCCCCTGCCCCCGTACACAACGCCAGCACCCTACAGGTGCCTCCCCTCATAGGGAACAAAATCCCCAAGTCACAGACAAGTATGGACAGCGGCTGTGAGAGCGACGCTGGTGAGGGAGACGTCGGGCAGACCTCGTGCGACCCTCACACTTCGCTGGACGCCCCCCACCTCACCACTGTCCTAGAAACACCGTCCGATTCCAGCACAGTCACCTCCAGTGACGTGTTCCAGTACCCCTTAGCTTCTTCCATTAATTCCAGCAATAGCTGTGGCACTCACGACAGGCCCTCGAGCAGTTCCAGCGTCCAGTTCTCCCCTCTGTCTCCTAGTCATGTAGACGCCGGCATATCGTCCGAAATGTCTTCCCCTGGCACCTCCTGCTCCGGGGCCTCCAAGTTACGTGACCCGCAGTTCTCATCCGACTCCGACGCCCCAAACTCACAGTCTATAGCCTGTCACAATAAGGAAGACAGCGGCAGCAGTTGCTCATTTAGTGATGATAAGAATAGTTTAGTGAAGCCTAGTGATAGATCTTCTGCCTCCCAAAATACTGAAGAGCCTCCGTCTAAAGTCACATTCAGAATTGAGGGAGATGAAGGCGAAGAGGATAGCTGCCTTGATACAAGGTCAGTTTGCGGACGAGGGGCTGTTCTTCACTGTGATAATGTTGTTCGACCAGTCAGAATAATTGGTTCACATGTTGTGTACTTATAAATGGTGCTGAAATTAAATGAAATTTCATGTCAAGTTAGTTTACCTAGAAGGGGCTGTTCTTTATTGTAGTATTTGCTCATTCTACCTAATCAGTTGGTACGCAACTCGTATGTGGTCCCATATGAGACTAAACTTAGTCCTTGTGAATATCAATTCTATGTAGTACAGATTGTCAACCATAACCTAAGATCGCAAGCTACATCTTCAAATGAGTTGTTTAAATTTGTTTAGTTATCACCCGCGAACGAAGGGGGAGACGTGATAATGTTTTTGATGAATTTTTAATTTGTCTGGCCACAGAAAAAGTGGTCGAAGGAGTTGAGCAATGTTCATAATTTTTGTAGGGAGTTTGGTGGGTTGACCTAGATGTGGCCCTTGCCAAAAAACTAGGCCTAGCTGGCCATAAAAAAATGACGGCATTGAATTTGCTTCTACCGCAGTAGATTGTCTCACGCCGCGACGCATTCTATTTTTTCCCTATATTATTATTATTAAGAGATCTAATGTGGCGCTCTGCCCTAACCTTGTTAGGCACAGCATCCATATGTGAAACTAGGATTAGCTGGCCATCAAAATGACTCCGTTAATTTGCTCCCACCGTGGGTGATGGTCTTACGTCTCGAGGCGTGCTAGTTTATATTTTGATTTATTGGTCGGAATATTCATATTGGTGGCCACATTGATCTCCAATGAGGTTGCTTGAGGTATTAATTCCAGTGAAAGGAAGGATATATCCCTGTTACTTGTCCCATCTTAATTAATTATTATCGCATGTATTGCAGATTCCTGGCAGCACCGCGACGTCCAGTGGAGGTGCAGTCTGCAGTCCTGCCCAGAATACCATCCTACACTAAAGCTAGTAAGTCACGTGACGTAGGACCACTCCGGTATCGGATGCAGTTGTTCGTGAAAGAACTGAACTCAAGTTGTGGTTTGAGGCATGACGTGACATTGTAGTGGAATAATGGATTGGCTGTTTTAGAATGCTGTCAGGGTATCTCTAAGGAAACAAGATGAGTAGTCCATCATAGAGCACACTCTCTTCTTTTTCTTCAAGTTGTCGCAGTGTTAGCATCTCTCTGCCTCATGGCGGTTCCAAAGCTATCATGCTCAGCCGAATTAAATCAAGTGTCACTTTGAGCCGCGAGTTAATAAGCAATTTAACTACCAAATATGACTAATGAAAGTCCTGTGTTCACTACTCCTTTTGTTAAATGTTTCTGAGCTGCAAGTAGATCAATACCACTCAAGTCTTATCTCTGCCTTTAACTTCTTAGCAGTCTCACTATGCCGCGCTCTTGAGTTGTGTGACATCTGCAGGTTTTTTGTCTGCCTCGTCGTCTACGGCGTCCATGCCCTTCTGCCGCATCTGTCACTTGCCTGAGGGGGACGGCATTGAGGCGCTCATATCTCCGTGTCGCTGCTCTGGTACCATGGAGTTCATCCACCAGGGCTGTTTGATGGTGAGTCATTGTGACTGGTGGGAGGTTATAGCGAAATTAAATTGTAGGTAAGTTAGATTAGACAGGCGGCAGTAGACGGATCATCAGGTCCATTCCCACAGCGACACCAGTACTTACGCTCCAACCCTCTATGAGCTATTGCCATTACCTTAGCTTGATATATATGGCTGAGGAAAAGAGAAACAAAGGAAGATCTCAGCCACGAGTCGATCATGCAGGCACGCAAGTGCAGTTTACTGTATAGCCGCTGATCTGCGAAGCTTAAGAGTTTGTTACTCCTGGAGGACGAGTTCTTAGTTGTGGAGGATGTCTTTCCCAATGTTTGTCAAGACGATTTTTAAATGCGTTGACTGTCTCCGTACCGACAACGTCGGAGGGGAGTCTATTTCAAATGTTTATTATGAAATACGGAACGAACTGCTGGCTTAAGGTTGTTATTCGGGCTTTATGCTTGAGTTTTTGGTCGTTGTTTCGCAGGCGATCATTATGGTCTCTTTCAAAAAGTCCCGCTGTAGATACGTCGTTGAAGCCTGTCAAATACTTGATATTTCTATTAGTTGCCTCCTGAGTCGTCTTTGCTCGAGAGAGATCATGCCTAGTTCTTGTAAGCGACATTCATATGGCTTGTTTCGCAGCTGAGGTATCAATTTTGTAGCTTTGCGTTGGATTTTTCTCCATGTTATCGATGTGGCGACCAAAACTGATCAACAAATTCTAAGTGCGGGCGCACTGGCGCCTCGTACAAGGGAATGATGATGTCCTTGGATTTGCATCCGAAATTCTTGGTGATGAATCCCAGCCCTCTGCTTAGACGGGGGATAATTTTTCTGTATTGCTGAAAGAGAGCGTCCGCCCCATGACTTAGGTATACGCACTTACGCAGAGAGTTCAAAGTACAGTGCCGTCTTGTGCAGTTTTTGATTGTGTTTAGCGACTACAGGAGGATGAGAAACAGAGTAGAGAATGTTCATCCAAACGAGGGTATCTGATACGCAGTTCGCTTTGCGTAGAATTAACCAAAGCTAGATTTGTTCAATGCCAAGCTTTGAGTTACTTGATTTACCGTTGTCTCGTAAACAAGTCCTTGCAAACAAGTGCCTTGAAGTGGATATGAAATAAAACGTTTGTTAAAACACGAATTCATTGCTTGTTTTGAGAAATAGACCGCTTGTAGATTTTCTGACTAGGCGCTCTACATATAGAACCGCTGACGTCACGTCGCGCTCCACCAGTTCTGCTTCTTCTTGTCCGACTTACCCCGTTGGTGTTCTGATAAGCTTGCAAGGGGTGTTTCCGGGGCTTGCTTGTGACTGAAACCGCGGTTGTCAGTTGGTGCTTGGCTTCATTGTTGTCAATTGGTGGGGACTTATTGACCATCTGTATAGCCGGCACTACATCGTCAGTAGTACTTTGATAATGACAAGTACCAATACATTAACGGAAAAGTGTACCCATTAGAACAAATTATAAGTTTGTAGCAATTGCGTCCATTTGAGCAGAAGTGGCTGGAGGTGAGCGGCAGCAGGTCCCGTCAGGTGCCCGCGTGCGAGCTCTGCAACTATCAGTTCCATCGCCGGAAGAAGTTCAGGGTAAGCCGCTGTATTTGGTCCGCTGGTGTTCTGCTACACCACATACGACAAGCTCTAGTGTACCTAGCTGAAAAAAAAAATTTACTTTTGGATGTCTGTCACACCTGGATGAACAATTACCGAGCAGCTTTTTTGCTAGCATAGTACTTGAGCATCAATCAAATGCATATAATTATATACCTAATATATACTGGACTGGATCATGGTGTATCTCCAGTGGTATCGCCTTGTATTTTGCATGAATGTTTCCAGAATGGTTGTACTGCCTGCTGCAGAGGTTTTTCGAACTAAAAACATTTACTTGGTGGAGAGCTCAGCGGCATAATACAGGTAGTGATAAACGTTTGACTGACGTAAGATACCACTGGCCCATATGAAATGATAGTACAGTCTCTTTGTGTTCTCTGAGAAGAGACTTTTTCCCCGTGTGTACGGTCCGTTACGTAATCTTATTTAATAGCCTTAACGATACTTTCAAGCCCGTAACTTTTAGCCTTGACCGTTCATGCTCATACTACTTTTGTCGTCCGCAGCTCCGACAGTGCCAGATGCCGTCTTGTTCTCGCCTCGACAAAATACTTCACAGCATCTTCCTAGTGTGTCTCTTGGTCATGTTCGCATGCGCGGCCATCACTGTCGTGTGCTTCAAACAGGTGCGTTCTTTGTGCTTTTGTGTTGTTGGTTTGTGCTCTGCAGCTGTCGGCCGAGGTGCACCAAATCTGGCCGTTTAGCTATAAGATGTTCATTGTGGACCTCAGCTGTACGCCTTAGGAGCCTTTCTTTCCGTGCCGACTTAGTTTCTTATTTCTTTCATACTCGTGCTTAGCGTCAGCGTTGTAGTCAAAATTAGATTAGATAAGGCGGGTTCGACTGGCCAGCACAATTGAACCTTTGGGCCCGAACTTCAGACAGTGCCCTCCCCCCCCCCGGCTTCGACTTGTTCATACAAATCTTCGGCGTTAGCTCTTAATCAGTTAGTTTCTATACCTATGAGATTTCCCATGAAGTTCGTCGCACTCCATAAAATAGAGATTTCAATCTTCTCAACAATGTTCAAATGACTGAAGCTTCGATGGTCAACATTATCGCGCTGTTTCTTATTATTTGCAAAGGACGAAGCCAAAGTTCCTGTCTGCATTTCCGGACAAGTCGAGTCAGGGGGCTTGACTTCGATCAACTTTGACGACCCACTCGAAGGTGCTCATAGTCAGCAATAGACGGGCAAAGAGGCCCAGTTGTTAACTATATAATCTGAACCGTGTGGAGGGCGTTCGCCCTAGGTGAGCGATGATGAAAGTGGGTCTTGGGTCATTCGATAATTATCTCCTATGTATCGCTCATATTACATATTCATTTGGTTCCAGATCGCTGGTAACGGATGCTGTAGTAGATTCTGTGATTCCCGCTTTGAAGGAAACGAACCGCACGTACCTGCCATATTCGCCCAGTTGCGGACATGAGCGGTTTAATTTAATCATGTCGTCTACTGCTTGTTGCCATATTGTTGCGTCAGCCTTCTATACTGTCACCCAATACAGCCGCTCGACGCAGTATGTGCTATTAATGCTGCAGGCCTGTTAGGGATCAGTAAGACTCGTGGATAATGATAAGTGACTATCGGGTAGTACTCGCAAGTGTAGGGTGCAGCTGATGGGTGTGTCATATACATGCTGAGTAGTCATTAGAGGATCAGATTGTTTCGACTGAACACGAGTAGCCTTCGGGTACATGCTATCAGGGTATAAGAACAGCAACGTTATTAACAGTTGCGTTATTTTTTTTTATGTTCTGTATGCGATATCCTTTCGCGTGTGTCGCGAGTACTCAGCTGAGACAGCACATGGGAGTTGTGAAGTCATTTCGCGCACACCCTTGCTTGCCTCACTTTCTTGGATACTGTCGGCTTAGAAAGATTGATTGCACTGAGTGCTAATATATAACTAAGCATTTCTTTCACTTCGTTCGATTGTATCGCAATAAACACTTGCCGCAATTACAGCAGACATACAGAAATTTCGAAACGTAGCTATTTCCCTTGTACCAGGGACTTTGGAGCCAAACGCTGGGCGGCACTCACCTCAATACGTTCCTAATTACTGGATATAAATGATATTTTAATATTGTGCGGATTGTGAGAAAATCAGTTACTGGGGAAAACAATCTTGCTTTGCTGGGCAATCCATTTGTAGGTTTTGTTGTAGTGCAAGCAGTATTCTATGGGTCCCGAGGTGTACCCTGTTACCCCTGTGCCGCTGAGCCATAGTCCAAAAGCTAATTTAGCCTCAGGCCTGTGGAGTATTTCTTTCTGTGTTGCCTTGATGCCGTGATGATTCTTCGGACGAGGTCCAGGTGAAGTTATGCATTTCGCCCATCTTCTGCAGATATATGCACATTATGCAGCCCGTGACTAGCGGGATAGTCGGTAGCGAGTAGTGGTGTGATGACGTGGCCTCTCTCTCCCCTACTAATGCTTTTCATTTATTCTCTGTCTTTCTTGTTAAGTTTTCTATACTTACGCATGGGATCTTCGCTCCATAGGTAGGATTTTACCTGATTTTACCTTGATGTTTCGCATGCCTCTTCAGTTTCATCTCATGCTAGTCAGCTGTGTGATCAATTGACTTATAGAGTAAAAGAGAGTAAAACTATTGATATGTGTATATATATGCTGACTATAAATGTTGACACACGTAAAGTGAATTTGATATAGCAGGTTTATTTACTTTCATTTATAACATTCGGATTGTGTTCGTTAGAGGAACCATGAGTACGAGACTGTTCAGTGCAAGAAACGGCTCACAGACTTGTGTAACTCGCAGTGTGCAAACACTCTCCGTTGCAGCTTGAATTTTCGCTGATTACTGGCTGGGAATATTATTATTGTTACTGTTTGACACTGCCGCCCAGCAGAATCCTTTGCCAACTTCTGGAGTTCAGTTAGCGCTGCGTGTTCTACTTGGCACCTGCCAATTTTCTCTCAGAACGTCTTTAAGTGACTCGCCAAGGCTCTTTTACAATCGCTGTCTAACAATAATTCCAATGAAAAAACTTCCTCGCCAGGTCCAGCAAGGAATCAGTTCATTACGTGCATTAAATCTTTGTTTTCTCTGTGCAGAACTCAAACCCCAGCATCAAGAAGCAGTCGGATGCAGAGCTCACAAATTCTGAGGTTATCACTCTAACTTGCGGCGTCTTATTTTTTGTGGCATTCTTCTTAGCGATGTACGTGGAGGTGAAGGCTACAGACACCTTATATCGGCTCTGCAGCAGCTTCTTTTATATCAACCAAACAATGCATATATATGAATATGATAAGAAAAGGGACACCCAGTATTGCAATAGCACCAGCACCAACGCCCCTGTCTAGCTTCTATATACTTTGTTGTATTTGTCTCAATATCTTTAGTCTTCAGTCGCCAGATGAGAAAATTGGTGCGTAGAACTGTAGACTTTTATGTTTCCTAGATATAGAGCTCCGTGTTTCATTTGATGAGTTTTCATTTTTATCTTCACCTGAGGACACGGTTGTTGTTCTTCTACTACCAAAGTGCATGGGCTTTATTCTCACATAATTTTTTTTATTGTTTATTTTTCGGTGGGCACCTATTTTCATCCACGTTTACAGCTCAAAGGGATGTTTTACTACTGTTCCAAAACTACAAGGAGTAGGCATTTGAAGTTTAATACGGAGCCACTTCGATCTGTAATGGTATCGCTGCTTGGAAGTCGCATTGCTAGGAAGCGTCTGCTGTTCTGCACATAGCAACATTCTCATGGAGCTTGTCTGTGTACCGGTATGCTGTGTAGTGTGTACTGCAGAACGGATATGTGCGAAGTTCAGTGTTATTACTTGATGAAGTAGTTTAGCTGTGTTAATTACATTATTGTTTAAATGACTTGTACACAGAGACATCTCCAGCGAGATGCTCCGATCCTGGCAAATAAACTTCTTTCGGAATATTTAGTGAAGCTCTACGCACCAATTTTGATCTTCCTGTGTAGCCTCTAGTTCTCTGCTAAGCTCCTCGGCTGTATTTCACGCGGCCGCTATTATGCTGCCGAAGGAACGCCGCTGTTTTGGCTGAAATAAATACTTCTGAACTTCCTGCACGCATGTAGCTTGCGGCTTTGCAGGAGTGCTCTAGTCTGCACCGCTCGCCGTGAGACTGAGCAGACCAGTGGTCTGTATACCGATGTAAGGCGCTCGATAGTGTTCCGCAGTTAGTAACGTTGATCTGTTTGAAAGACAAGTGTACTTAATTGATAGTTTTTTATGGTATTGCCAACGTGCAGGAGTCGTGTCAAGCAAGTCACGCGCGTGTACGAGTCCTGCCTGTGGTGTTGCGTGAGTGTGTAACTGTGAGTGTCAGTGCTGAATGTGTGTGTAAATCATGTACGTCAATCATTGTCAGTTGTTGTGGTATGCTTGAATGGCGTCATCTTCTTATGTGACGCAGCCGTTATTGTTTCCTTTTGTGTGTGTAACAAAAAAAGACGGACTTGAATTGCTTGTATCAATATTCGTGCATGCATTTGCGTGTCATCCGCTAAGTTGATGACTATTTGCGTTCCCACTGTTCGAACGTTCCACACTCAGCGGCTGATGCGACACCAGCGGCGTTTTCTTTCTTAGTAAAGTCTTGCGACCTCAGAACGTCGAAGCTACCACCTAGCAGTTTGAATTTCTCTAGAGCAAATTAAACATTCGTGGTGGACTGGCTTTACAATCACCAGCTGCTATACTGTGATCATCGGGACCCGGGGTCTCTTGGTGGGAAGAGAATTACGCCGAAACGCCTCTGCTGGCTCTCCGGTAGAACGAAGCCCGTGACCCTCCCACCGTGTCACTGTCGGATCAGTTCTCCGGTGCCGGGGCGTCATCAGTGCAAGCCTTTTGTCGTAGTACCGTCATGAGCCTTGACCAGGACTCAGAAGTCCCGCCGTTTGGTCAGTCCCGCTGTAACGGCCATTGCACGGATGACAGCGCAATGTGCCTGCAGACGCGTCGTGGTGCAGAAGTCAGCACAGCCTACACGCTCTCGTGTGGGACCCGCTGGCCTGGCTGTAGTGCGAGACATTGAAGGGTGCGGCTGCGAGCGGCTACTAGAGTGAGGGCGCTGCCCAGTGCCGTGCCGGGATATTTGTCATTTCTTTCACGAACTGGAAAAGGGCTTCTGACCGTACATTGCAGTGTGGAACTCCTCGGTGCCCCTCACTCAAGTAGCCATAAGCAGCCTGTGCACAGTCCTACGTTTATATGGGCTTCGAAAAGTTGCTGCTGCGATCGGTGCTCTCCGATATTCAGTCAATCATTGGACTTTTGGTCTTTCATTTATACTTGGTGCTCTTCTGTGTGCTGTTATATCTTATTAAGATTTACTTTTTTTTGCATTCGATGTTTTTGTTTCCGATTATCTGTTATGTTAGTGTGGTCTGCAGCAGTATAGTCTTAGTGACTAGTCCAATTTGTTACATTTCCTATTTGTTTTTTAATACGACTATGCTTCTCTCTTTGCCGCTTGCATTGGAAAAGGAGTTTACATTGTTGTTGGATGTACTGGGTCGCTATTCTTGCCCAGATTTGCTTGTTTGATTATACTATTGGTCTTGAAAAGCTCTCATGTCTCTTCGCTATCTCGTAGACAGTTACTCTTGTCTGTGACTTTCGATCTGATTCAGTCGCTGGACATTCCCGCTGATCCGTTTCAAATTGATCTTGGAATACCAAAAAAATTGGACTTTAGCGAGTGTACTCGTTAAGTTTACTACCCCTGTAGCTTCAGCAGTGTTGGAATTGGGAGTGTTCCCCGAAAGCTTTCTCACTTGACTGCGCGCAGGTCACAGTCAATGTTTGCCAGCGGTGGAGGCCATACATAGTTCGAAGGTTCTCCCATGTAGTAGGATGGTCGGATGACGTTCTCTCTCGTGTTTCTGAATTATATATATATATATGAGTGTGTGTGTTGTATGAGATCTGTATGATTGTATCGTCGGAGAGTGTGCTGTGTGAATGATGCGAATGACGGTATTCTGCGCTTCGCGTGTAATGCCGCTCATGGAAAAATAGACTATGTAACGTTACTCTTAGCTATAGAGCAATGTAGTGCACTTTCAATGGCTTCCTTCTTCTCCCTTTCTTCAGTGATAACTCGAAACTTCATAGCAATAAATTTTCCAGATTGACTTTGATATACGAGGTTTGTTAACGCTAGCGACCATCGTGATTGTTGCTTCCAACTTCCCTTCGAAGTTTCGCTCACGGTAGCTGTAGTGCTACATTTGCGTTGCATCAAAACTACATTGTCGTATTATCTTCCCAACTCCTGCCATTACGTTGAGGCAGTGGTTTGCAGAGCTGTAAGTCACTAGAAGGGCATTAACAAATTTACATCTTAGCCAGACATGGCGTGTTGTCATTCGTCAGCTTTGCAGAGTCTGTTGTCATCATTGGTTTGTTAAGAGATACTGCAACTTATGTTGCCATGCAATGGTAAATATATACATATTCTGTTGTGAACATGTGAGGTGTAAAAAGCTTGCTACGTTCAGACTGNTTGTCATTCGTCAGCTTTGCAGAGTCTGTTGTCATCATTGGTTTGTTAAGAGATACTGCAACTTATGTTGCCATGCAATGGTAAATATATACATATTCTGTTGTGAACATGTGAGGTGTAAAAAGCTTGCTACGTTCAGACTGACTGGGCGACCTGTTTTCGTGAGCTGTAATTATTATCACTGCGCACTGTAACGAGAAGAAAAATTGTGTGTGGCGGACCCCGTGGAGAGTGTCTGTTCGGAACTAAGGGCTCAGTGCTTGTCTGAGTGTTGTCGCGCAAGGTTCACCGGTGCTGCGAGCTGTGAATTTCTGGGAGGTATCTTGTCATTATTATTTTCTTAGTGAAAAGGAAGCAACGGGTGTTGAGTGCTGTATTCGGTAGCGCCATACTGCTATGTATTACGTCACACGCGAATTTATTTACATCAAAAATCATAAAGACGAATAGTCAGTCTTTGACGCGTCTGAGTTTGGCAGATTAACTGCCTGGCCTTGTAAGAATTTTTTTTGCTCTATTAGGATATTAGGTCGCTCTCTCTTTCCGTTATTTTGCATACGTAAAAGCTTATTGAGAAAGTGTCTTTACTGTATGCGGTTATTTCTATTTGAGTTAGCTCTCTTGACCATAGTAAAACATAGCCGTGTATGTATGTTTGTGCTTTTGTCCTACCGTGTTTTGTACTTTGCTCTGGCTACTGTACTTAGTTCTGTCTTGGTTGTTGTGGTCGTATCCATTACGTTGTAACTAAAGTCTTTGCGTTAGTGTGTTCGTTTATAGCCCTTTCTACTCCATGCTTGGATCTCGTTGCTGATAACATATTATGTGCCTAAGTTACTTTTCTTCTTTTGTATTTGCTCCGCTTTGCATCCTATTTTCATTTAAGGGTCTACATATTATAGGCAATTTGTATTCTTTTTCTGTAGGAACTGTCGACCATTGTTTAATACCACATCAGATGGTCCTTTCCTAGTGCTTGTTGATACTTGCACCTCGCCAGACTAGCTATACGCTCCACTTGATCTTCTGTTTTATATATATTCAGGTATTGACATCTTGTATGCAAGCACGGAAGCAGTGTTCTGCACCTCCGCTTGGAGCTTTTCTTACCATTGTCTTTCACTGTAAAGAGTTATTACCGAATGTCTTGATGCCGAGGTGCTAGGTCTCATGTTGAATTATACAGTAATTGAGCACGGCTCGCTCGTCATATCCCGGGTATCATGACTTCAACCATTTGCTATTGTGCGACAGGTTTCGGTCGGCGAAGATTAGCGGGACCGATTAATGTTCTTGTGTAGTGATTAATTCTGCAGCCGTTATAGCGCAGGGTTGTGTGCGGTGACTGTCGTGACTGTGCGGTGCAACATCATCGTCTGCATTCATCTCATATTTTGTGACACCTTGACGGCAGTCGTACTTCAGGTAGTTCGAACATTAACGGGTAAGCCAGACAGACAATCATTATGTGGGTTTCGGAAAAACCACATCCGGTATAAATTTATAACTATGACATAGCCGGTGGGAACAAGGAAGTCAAAACCGTATCTTAACAACGTATATACTCTCTCTTGCTAGCAGTTGTAGCACCTGTATAAGCGTAGTATGTAAGTTCATATTTTTTTCTTAATGAGAGGTGGAGAGGGAGTTTTTAAAATGTTAACCGCTGTATCTGTGACTTGGACATGACAGTTCATTGTCTCATACTTTTATTCAGGAGTGTTTCGGGCTGTTTTTGGTCTTAGTATGGGCCTTCTGGTAGTAGGGAATGCTAATCCATGCGTGGGTATCTGGTAGTGGACTAGTGGTACATATTGGTCAGTCTCAAGGTGGTGAAATCATCAAGCCTTGACTCGAGTCATTTGTTGCTTCTTTACAATTCGCAATTTCCTAGATAAATCTTTATAGTCAGGATGTCTTGTTGTGGATATAAATTTATAAGAACACTATAGTCATAGCTTTACATGAGGCACTTGACTGCATGTAGAGTCTCTGCTAGCGTGCTGGATCACTTGGCCTCGCTGGGGTCACGAAGCAGTTCTATCAAATCCGCTACTTCTTGTCTGGCTTATCCCTTGGTGTTCGTATACCCTGTTCGNTTTACATGAGGCACTTGACTGCATGTAGAGTCTCTGCTAGCGTGCTGGATCACTTGGCCTCGCTGGGGTCACGAAGCAGTTCTATCAAATCCGCTACTTCTTGTCTGGCTTATCCCTTGGTGTTCGTATACCCTGTTCGAATTTACCTTATAATCACGAAAATTTACTCTAGTTGACGCCTATTCGGCTTATCTTGCTGATGATGATATGACTGCTAATAATCGTGTGTGATTGAAGTATCAAATCGCTACTTGAATATTTAGTTCGGATACTGAGGAGCAGCGTTAACAACGAACAGAGCTTTTAACTCAAAGTTGGACTACTAGCTGTTGACTGTCGTGCAGAATAGTTTAATTTTAACATATTGCCTGCGATTCCGGGAATAGGTAATGGCTTTGGACCTTACACACCCAAGGGTCCCTTGTGCCTTTCCCGCAGGAGATGTTGCAGCTTGCCGCAGTTCCTGCTGACGAGGTTAGTTTTGTAGAGTTGGGTAGGTTCTGTAATTTTCCTTTTCTGTCCTGCGAGGTGGGCCGCCGATCGAGGTGACCGACTTTTTCTGCGGGGCTCTTACCCTCGTCCGTACGGAGGGGCCGTCCGCACCGGCGTTTCTTTCTTCTGTCTTCTTCTCTTTGCGTCCTTCATCTCTTGCCACCTGAGCACAACGTTGTGGTTCCGGCTGTAAGCCCAGTATATCACCTGAGATCGCTGTTGATCGTCTTAGATTCGGAAATAGCTGGAAAATACCAATATAATTATAATAGGCAATGGTGTTCCTACAGCAATGTACGTCATGTAAGGAACGTATCGCGGACAACGTTGTAAGATCTTACCTCGTGAATTTCATATGTTTGACCTTTATCTGTTCGGTCATATGTTTGCTAGGGCATGCTATCCGTGTACAGTACTAGTTTCTGTATATCAGAAGATGAAGCGTACTTTTTCTTTCCATGTGTTCATTAAATATTTCATTCTAAGATACCCAAAGCAGTTACTTATTGCGTTTCTCCAATGCTTCTAAGAATTGTGCTCGGATTTTCTACATTTTGTATTTCTTAGCATCATTTGCCTTATCAAAGGCAAAGCTTCTTTCATATGCGATTTTTGACAGTGTTATATTCTTTCTTCGATATAAATATGTTATCCATTGGTCATAGCAGTTTGGTCGCTCTCGGTTCGACATCCTATAATAGAAGTGTGTATCTTGGTTTAGTTTTTACTGATGTATAATTTTCATGAGCAACGAATATATCCTGCCGCAATGTTGGTCCTAGGCCCGAATGTTGGTCAAGGACAGTTTTTCTTGTTTCCAGTTGGATTTGTTTTGCCATCTGGCATACTTAAAGCTAATTTTGAACTCATTCATTTGCGGTTGCTTTTCTATTTCCATTTTTTATTGACGTATAATTGTCTTGAGCAACGAACTCGTGCTACCAAAAAGTTGGTCTTAGAATCAAGTTCTACTCCTGAGGGCGTGTTTTTACTTTCAGCGGCGCCGTGTCCCATTCGTGATCCTAAAAGCTGCAGCAGACTTCGGTTGAATAATTTCCTAAACATACTATGGTACTTAGGAGATGAACGTAAAATTTCAGCAATCAGCTGTGTTCGGATGGCGTGCTGAGATTGGGGGGGGGGGGGAAATGAAAATTGGCGGGTGAAGGGACTATGACCTCGGGCATCTAAATGAAGGGGTCATCATTGAAGTAAAGATCTTTGCCAATTTTATAAAGACCCCTATATTGAAAGTGAATACTGCGCTTCAGGTATGTTTCATATGTGCATACACACTCAAAAGTGCACTCGTCTCCCCAGTAAAGTTAGCAGTATAAGACCTTGGATACTTGAAACTTTGGCCCATTGAGTTTGGGATTTGGCCCCTACCTGGCGTCACCATGCATTGAAACAGAGATCCAAGACATTTTTCGTATAGTGATGGTCTTCTGACCAGACCTCTGCACGCGTCTCCAGTCTGCTCCTCCTCCCGCAAAACTAAATCCGCAGTCTGTCTGATGACAAGAAATTTATTGTATATATTTCAGGTGGAACGAATTGATAAAAACCCAAGACAAAGATAGACATTGGCACCAGTACATCAGATGATGATGACGCGTTATTTGCTTACTGGTCACGGTGCTCTCTCCGGACCATGACTCATGATCTAGTCACGTAGTGAAATAATATAACATAAATGCATTCTGCGGAAAAGATTTCTGTGAGTTTCTATCACAACGCCGTCTGCAACTGCCCTTTCTTCTCTTGTGTAACTTGTTCGCTTAAGTGCTATCGCAACCATACGAATATTGGAGGGCTCCAGCCCTTCTGTTGCTTTTGGGAAGAGCTGATGGTAGATTAGTGCGAAAGGTTAAATATTGTAGGTAGTGGCTGATGCTATTGTGAGAACAATACTTGTAATTCATTAGATTTAGGCGTGCTATATTTTTTACCAGTACCCTTTAATTAATTTGTGCAAAGAACTCACCAATGAACTCGTACAATAAAATCGAAAATTATTTGATGTGCTTTTGTTTACCCATGAGAGTGTTGCAGTGTGTCATTTTTAAAACTGGTTTACACGACAGCTTTTTGAAAATCTTCTTTCAGCGGATCATCCGTGTGCGTAACTGCGGCCTTTCAACAGCAAAACAGAGCCCAGTTTTCTGATTCTACTTCCCTTCAAGAATATAGTGCCTGTTCAATTGAGTGCCAAAATTAGGTCTTCGACGTTTAGGTTGTTCGAAACTTGAGAGCCTTTTTTGAATCGTGTTGTAAGTGTTAGAAGTGTTTAACGCGATTACTTTGAGACATCTAAAAAGTCTCTATTACAAAGCAAGATTGCATTTCTGGAAGTTTCTAGGGTACCCGATTAGTGTAGTTGCCTGAAACACAAATCAAGGAGTCGAAGCCAGCACACATGCTTGAAATTTCGACTAAGTCAAGCCTCAAAGTTTTAAGTTTGGCGCCCAATTAAACGTGCCCTTGAAAAGCTTGCTAGCCACCCTTGGTTAAACCAACTGACTTAACTTTGATGTATGTGATAAGGGGAGTCTCGCGCCCCCAGGAGGACTGAGTAGCTTATGTTAGGGTATGTTCGGATGGGCCTCGAAATGAGCGCTAAAGGCTTAACTTTTCCGAAACTGCAGACAGGTGCGCTGGCTTCGAACCGGTGAACTGAGCTTCAAACATTAACCTTTACCCGGTTACGCTTGACACTTACAAAACCTTGATCTTGCTCCGCAAAATGTTTTTTTTTTTTTGCCGGCTCAGCATTTGTAATCGCGTTGCATCTAACGCCTGCAACGCGATTCAAAATGGCTAAGCCAAAGCTTCTGACTGCAGTTCCGGATAAGCTAAGCCTCGTAGGCTTAATTTCAGTGCCCAATCGAACATGCCCCCTTGCCTAAATTATGTAGGCGTTCAGGGTATCCTTACTTCTTGCCAACGGTTCTTCATTCATTTTTCCTGCTCATACTGACTATCCGTGCTCGGCTCTTACTCTTCCTTCCTGACGTACTGTGCCCATGCGCTTTGACTCAGCTAGTGAGCAAACACCCTCGTGCGTGAGTTTCGTGTTTTTTGACGTGCTCTGTGTTTCTCGTCTTTTCCTTCTTTCTCTCTTAGATAATCTTTTTGATAGTTTTAATCTTCTCATCTGAAAGTGATACTTAAGATTTATCTTTAAGTATTCATCCTCGGCCTTCTTACATTTTATACTACATTTAACTAGTCAACGTGTGCCCAAGGTAACAATCTTATCGATAGTACTCTTGCTGTTGTAAGGTTATACTCTAAGCGAGGCAATTTCATTCAGGTGTCTGTTAATTTGTGAGAGACATATACAAGATTTGACTATTGGAACAGTTTTTGAGGCTTACTCCTAAGTAAACGAAGCTGTCGGAAACTCAAAGAGGATAATACTTAAAGATAACACTTTGGTGTGGGCTAAGCCCAATTAAATTTAGGACAGTTAAACAAGGAACTCTGCCTTGCTGGCATTCAGCAGTGGTGGGTAAAGGTGGAGGTATGGCTCCATGGCCTCTTAAAAAGCTCTGAGAGTGACGTTTGCCTCCTCTCCAAACCTTAGAATTAATCAAAGTTCTATCATAACTTGGTTCTGGAGTTGTTTATACCGATTAATGGCTGTGGCAAAATGCTTAAAAATAAGTATGAACAAATAATGAGATGTTGCATTTGCAAGTTTTTCCTGAGGTACGCTACCTTTCCCCGGGAGCACGAAGGTGGCTTCCCTCAAACTCAGAGGTAGATTCACTGTTGGCAAGCAGCCGCTGTCATTGTGCGTTTCTTTCCACTTCAGGAATAACACTAAACCCTTCTGCCCAATACCAGTAATAGTTCAGGTATAACACCAAACCCTGCAGCCAAATACGAGTAATGGTCGCAAGAGCGATATCCACTTCGTAGAAGCTTAACTTAGAAATCTTTGTAGACCTCATTTTTTTTTTTTTATCTTGACACATAATTCGGCATTGACAGAGCTAACAAAGGGCTCTCACAAACAATGCGATTCATTGGTACACTTGATTTACAAATTTCATCCTCTAAATGCCATCTGTGATACTCTGTTTGAGGAAAACTCTTTTATTATTCAGTGCATGTCTGCACAGCATATTTATTTTGATATACATGTACGGAGAGACAAATCAAGGCATCTCTCTTGACCACCGTACGGATGACTTCGCTTGATCTATGCGTTTTTGTGACCACTTTTTGAAGTGATTCTGCTAGTGATCTACCAGGGAGTATAAATGTTATTTCTCGTTGGTGATAAACCGTGATCATTGTTGCAATTGATCGCATCGTAATTTCTCCTACGAGTTGATCAAGCGTGATCAAAAAGTAATTACAGCCTCTAGACAAGCAAAATTTGAAATGCAAGTTTGTGACATTTTCTTACATTTAGAGATAAATGAAACAATGTTTGGGGGATTGTTTGTAATATTTACTTCGAGAACTGTAGTTTCGCTAGTTTTATGCCTGATACAGTGTTCAGAATACGTCAGATACGGCCAGTTTACTTATGCATTGACTTCAAAATCAATTGAAATTCCTAAAATGTCATTCCCACCATATTCTGTATAAATGTGACGGACGTCCATATTTGGGAAAAATGTAAATATTCGTCTTATCCCCCACCTGAGTTATAGGATAAGAAAGTGATTTCTAGCATAATTGAGGAAATTAGGCAAACCAGGCCTACGACTTACCTAACCTGCCCGATATTATGAAGGCGTTATGCCTAACTACCCGACAGTACGGCCTAAAGAAGGGTGAATTTGAGAGATTTTTGCCTAACAACCCGATAGTACGGCCTAAAGAGAGGTGAATCTGAAGGGGTTTATGCCAAACTACCCAACAGTACGGCCTAAAGGGGAGCGAATTTGGCTCTTACTCATACGCATGTAACCTAACCTAAAGCAGGAGCTCGCTCCGATGGGTCAATTACGAACTGAAAAGACGAAAATTTGATAAAACAAAACAGAATTTCTACAAATAAAGACCTATATATTCTGACTCAGTAATTTTCAACGAATCAAAATATATTTATATAATTTTGAAGTTAAAGTGGAGGATAAGATGAATATTAGCCAAACAAAATTGGCGTTTCTGTTTGCATATTCTTTGACCGTTCATGTGTTTCCATCGATCACGATGATTCTGATCACGAACAAAGCCACAGAGAGATGCCATTACTGGATGATCGTTGACGATTCCACTTTTTATGAATCATGTCTAGTCATATGAGGATGTAGGAGGAACACGTAACTGGCTTGTAATTGGCTCTCTAGATTATAAATGTTCAATAAAAAAATGTCAAGGGCATAAGCCTAAGAGGAAAACCAGCACCAGGAAGTCATTACTGCTACTCCCTGGGCAGCACTACGTACATTTCTCGATGGATGCACAGCGATGTGCTTTTTGCTACTAAATTTACTGTTTTTTCTAATTCATAACTGTGCTAATATTGCACATAAGTCATGAGATGCCCTTTCTAGGTATTTTTGTATATGTATATCATTAACAAATCAGTTTCGGGTGCAATAATGCATTTTTGTAGTGTTGATAGTTTAAAATGACCGCGATGAGTCGTCTGCAAAAACTCATGTCGCCATCTGTTGGTACTTGAAATAAACTCTTCGTCACTAAGACGATTATTCGCGTACGTCAGGCTGGTGTATTAGAAAAGTGGAGAATTTTTGGGCTAGTGATAACAATAGAAACTTATAGGTTATTTTTTGTCCTTGCATTGTCACACAACAACAATATCTGCAACGTTTTACATATCGCGTCTTGCTGGCATTGAAGTGGTACCCTGTCAAATCGTGTTTTGATAGCGATTGTGTTGGCGTAGCAACGGATGCGGTAGCCATAGTGATAGTAGCATCCATATCTTATATACGAGGTGAGCTGTTTTCAAAGTTATTATATAAAA
>LQNS02000227.1:3221242-3239605 GCA_001587735.2 Parhyale hawaiensis
TTTCTCAGTGGCGAGCAAAGACAGAACACCCCTGGAGGATCAAACAAACCCAATGCCTTTTCAGTTCCATGGCCTAGGGTGAGGTTGATGTATTAGTGCGCTCATCGTGCCAAAATGAGGATTGCTGCTGCTGGGCTGCTGAAGTACCATGTGGGCGGGGCCTAAAAAAAATAGAACACCAAAAGCTGTCTACAATGAGGGTTACGCCTCGAAACAGTCTAAACTACCATTTAGATGCCTCCAGACTTAGGCGCTGTCGCGGGTCTGGTGCTACCGACAGAGGTGTTCTGTCTTCGCTCACCTCTGAGAAAAATTCATTGCAACATTCTATCCAATGTTCTGCCAAAGCAATAATCTGAAATACAGAGTCTCTGCATTTGCCATTTCCACCCCGTGATACGATCACATCTGGGGGCGGAGATGGCGAACGATGTTTGTGCTCCCGTAAGTACATAAAGTGGGATAAAGTGTCGAGCTACACAGGAAATAAACACATATACCAGCTACCAACACCCCAAGTTTTGCTATTCCAGCATTATTAGAATTCAGTAATAACAAATTGCTAAAAAAAAGGTACCTATGTCAGGAAAATGAATTTTCATTGGGTGTTTTAGGGTCTCAACCAAAAATTTTTAAAATACTTTGAAGCATGCTAGAGTTTTGATACTTGGTTGGTTATTAGAAAACATTTATAGGCTTCCATTTGCTTTATTTAGCTCAGCTTTGTCCATGCATTTTTCTCCTGCTTTTTGGCGGTTTGCCATCTCCGCCTCAGCATGTCTTTCGTCATCTCCGCCTCGGATGACGCTAAATACTATTCATCACAGAAATATGCCGTTTTGAGGGAATACGGGTAGCTACTTACCTAACCTTGATGTCCAGAAAGTTTCATTGCCGTACCTCAAGTACTTCTGGAGTTAACAAAACACCGCCTTTCAAATCAGCCTGGTTGGATGGGGGTGATTCGGGACANCAGAAAAATGCCGTTTTGAGGGAATACGGGTAGCTACTTACCTAACCTTGATGTCCAGAAAGTTTCATTGCCGTACCTCAAGTACTTCTGGAGTTAACAAAACACCGCCTTTCAAATCAGCCTGGTTGGATGGGGGTGATTTGGGACAGGCTATGGGGTGATTAGGGACAGTGGCTGAAAAGCATGTAAAAATTAATTTTTTCAGAAAATTGATTGCATCATCGTAAAGCCCGACTTTTAATCCATAAGATGCAACACTCAAGTAATGTTTCGGCCACTTTTGAATAAAACCATTAGCTAATAGCTAAATTGTCACGTTCCACATGTTCATTTGTGTAAGGATGGTATGTTGTAGCTAACAATCTCTGAAATCCAATCAGTTCCGCTTCAAAAGTAAATATATATATTATCCCTCACTGAGATCGTGATGGTATGTTGTAGCTAACAATCTCTGAAATCCAATCAGTTCCGCTTCAAAAGTAAATATATATTATCCCTCACTGAGATGGTGGATGAAATTTTATCCAGTGTTCTGGTGTGCCTCAAATCCTTTATATATATGCTTGTTATATACCGATCGACTCAGCTCGCCTGGCTCTTATCAGCCAAATCCCATTTCAAAGGGATAGGGGTAAGTATAGGGGAGCAGAGCTTGTGAGAAGTTTCTGTAAGCCACGCTGAAATACAGCTGCTGAAAAACCATCCAGGCAAAATTGTAACTTAGCGCGCACCCTGGCTGAAAAAACGTACAGTGCTTAGGCTACGCCTCACCACAGCGGCTGAAAAATCATCCAGGCAAAGGATGTATCCGCACACGCACGCATTGAAAGTAACGCTGTTTCTTGTCATAAATATTATTTGAAACCTAGCAACACTAACCACAACTTTCCCAATCGCAGAAAATTCTATATATCTGTGCATGCTGCATAAGCTATCATCCACAGCTAAGACAAAAATCGGCGTGTACCGATTTTCACGGTTTTTGGGTCATAACTTTTTTTTTCTACTCATTGTAGAGGAAAACCATTGGTACCATTGGATTCAGGAGCTTTTTTCTATAAGAAAACATGGACAATACAGGCATTAGTTTGATGGTGAAAATGGCCAGATATCTCCCAGAGGCGATAGAGCTAAAAGTCTACGGATTTCACTCTGTATTCTTGGGAAAAGTAATGGGTCGATCCAAAAAATGAAAAGCCCAATAGGGTAACATGTCTAGTACCCGTCCACCATGCTAGTAGCCGTCCAGTTGGCATTAAAAACTTCCTGTGTGAAAACTTGCAATGGTACGATTTTCTAGCAGTGCTAGTTTTCACACAGGAAGTTTTTAATGTCAAGTGGACGGGTACTAGCATGATGGACGGGTACTAGACATGTTACCCTAGAAAGAGTAACATTTTTTTACGAATACCGTCAATGGGAAGCTTCTAGAACTTGTACTAACTAAACTTATAACAAGCTACAGTGCGACCCACGGTATTAGTCCAACAATTATTTTTATTGATTTGTCATTGAAAATCTTCTGTCTGACGAGAATTATGTTTTCATATGGCAACACTGCGTGCTTAGTTCATCTGGCAATATTTGGTTACATTCTGAAGAGGTTGGTTGCAGAACATTTCTTTGTTTAACAGATATACTGTGAGCCACGCTATTTGTCCATTTAAATAATATTCAAAATGGGACGTGCTAAGGAGCTAGCAGACGAAGAGAAGCAAACCATAATCAAAGAAACTTTCAAGAAGACCTCATGTGCGTCTTTTGCCAGGATTTTAGGCCGCCATGCACGTTATAACAATTCAACGTTTTTTGAGGGATCCTCCCAATCGGAAGACACGGTCTGATAGAGGTAAAATAAAAGCTGTGAACACGCGGGATATAAGAAAAATTAAACGTCAAGTCTTCAAAAAGCCGGGAAGCACAAGCAAAACAATTTTTTGAAAGCTTTTATCTGAATGAAGTGCCAAAAACTGTGCGAAACCGAATCTTGGGGACTATTGTAAATGTGAAATCTCCCGAAAAAAGCCTCTATTGACACAAAAGCACATGCTTCTGAGAGTTGAGTGGCTTAGGTCTTATATGAAACAGGATATGAAGTGTGTTTTATTCACAGATGAGACCAGAGCGACTCTCGGTGGTGGTGTTATGTTGTGGGCTGGAATTATGAATAATAAACTTGTAGGTCCAACAATGGTCCGCGAAGGAGTTAAAATCAATTCTACTAATTATTGCACCCTACTCGATGAATGTCTTGTTCCTTGGCTTGACGACCAGACTGGATCTTTGCAAAAAGCTAGTTTTCATGCAAAACAAGGCACCCTCGCAATCAGCCAGAGCTACAAAAGAATACCTTGCTTTTTTGGGGTTCAAAAACCAGAATTTAATGGTTGTGGCCACCCAATTCTCCAGATTTGAACCCAATTGGAAACTGTGGTCTATCATCAAGCGCAAAATTCATACAGAGGGTAAGCAGTTTTCTTCAAAAGCAGAATTTTGGGAGGCCATACAAGTCGGTGCAAGATCCATCGATGGTACTACTGTTAAGAAATTGACTCATTCCGTTTAATGAGGTCATAAAACGTAATAACCGTTACATTAATAAATGTTTTGCCTTATTTGCTGTTGCAATATGTTCCAAGTACTTTTTGAAGTATTATTTAATAGCTAATTAATAAATAAACTGAATACTTATTCTCCAGGTTTTGTAAAGTTAAACTCTGAAACAAGTGGCTGTAGTCACCTCAGACACTGGTAGCATTTAACGCTCAATTCTATTGTACACCTACATATAATTGTAATAATTACTATTTTGCTATCATGATGAAGTTTCAGGGATAACTATCTCTTTAACGCTCATGGACCATGGGGATGAATATGTGGCAGTTTACGAGGATAGGTGTATGGCGAGCAATTAGTTTTATGCAGATCAAGTTCGTAAGAAAAGATGTTGATGCGAATCTGAAGCAATACAACTGAAAAGAAAGATAATCCAATAGCTAATGTAGAGAACAATTTGTACTTTCCTACTACTCTTCTACTCTTGGCACAATGCTTGATAAATTTTACGTGTTAATGACATTTCATGATTCATTTATACTTCACGTTAATAGCCTTATCAATGGGTCAAGCTGCTTGTATTTCCCACCTGGATATAGACTACCTATATAGTGAAGTGGCTAAAAGCTATAAAATGAATTAGGGCTACCGACATCAGGGGTAAAAAATGGATGCCCTCTCTTGCAGATTTTTTACTGCAAGAGAGGGCGTCCATTTTATAACCCCTTATGTATTTAATTTTTAACCCCACTTTACTATACTGCACTTAACGGCTTACTCGAAATGCCAAGTAGGTAGTTCCCGCTCTTGATAGATGAAACTTCAGTAGGTAAAATATTACTGAACACAGGACTCTAAATAAATAGCAAACTGTTCGTGGTGACTCAAGGAATGTGTGGTGTGCATCGCAAATGGCTGTAACACGAAATCGTGTTCCAGGTCAACGGTGGGTGACGATCATTGTATTTTATGACACCAAAGTGACCTAGAGTTGATAAAATTAATTTTACATTTTACCAATGTAAAATGTGTTCATCGCCAGTAAATGCTCACTCACGCTCGGGCGAGTTGCAAATGTTGCAACTGACCGCGGTTCCTGCTGACGAGGTTAGTTTGTAAAGTTAAGTAAGTCGTCGCTGCGCTTTATTACATGCCAGTAGTAGCTCGCTGGCTACTTCAGACTAATAGAACTTCTTTGAGTTCACATTAACCATGATACCTTCCGGCAGAAAAACAGAAAAAAATCACTGATAAAATATAATTTGGCATTGTGTGACTTGGTATTGCTGTGCTAATTAAGTCCTTCTAGTAGGTAGATAGGTACTTCTCTCCCCATTAAGGCATTCGTTACGTCTCCACGAACAAATTATCCTATTTTATTTGTTAGATCTGATACGTGGATTAGTAAAAGTTACATCGAAGTTTCATTCATTCTTCCAGCAGCTTAGGATTAGTTGTCGAGTTAGGGTTAGTTAGGAGGTTCGCCCATCCTACCTTTGAGGATTAGCGTGCCAGGGCAACCCGAAGCTCCTATGGCCAAGACCCTAGTGCATTCTTTGGGCGCGAGAGGGTACCTATTAATAATACAGCACTAAAACCTTTAAGTGTCCACGTAGCTACTGCAGTATATGCCGTGTACAGTACACACAGTACTATCGTTAGTGTTCCTAATACTTCAATCGAAATGTTTTAACACCAAAGCTCTAGTTCTTTAAACTCTGTAGAGTACCCATAACGAGGTCATTCTGCTCTTAGGGCCGCTTCACACTTGCGTTTTTATACGCCGCGGCAAAAAAAAAAAAAAAAACGCGTCACAATTAAGCTTAGCTTACAATTGTTTCAAATAAAACCTTCCACACTTGCGATATTTGTACCTCAGTGTTTTTTTCTCCGCAACGTGGCTCAGAGGCTCCTGCTAAAAATTTATTAATTGATTTAAAATGATTAATTGTTAATCCTTGATAGATGCTAATAGTCAGTGAATTCTGAATTATTAAGAGTTGGTAATATGACAGATAGTGATGCTGAAAAATTTATTTTATACATATACCTTATTGACAAGTTTTTGCCGCGGCGTTTGAAAAAACGCAAGTGTGAACACATCTTGCGACGCATTATTTTTGCCGCTGCGTTTAAAAACGCAAGTGTGAACACATCTTGCGACGCGTTATTTTTGCCGCGGCGTTTGAAAAACGCAAGTGTGAACACATCTTGCGACGCGTTATGCTTGCCGCGGCGTTTAAAAGCGCAAGTGTGAAGCGGGCCTTAAACCCGAATTGTTTGTGGCTGATTCAGCTAGGCTAATTGGTGGCATTAACTGGAGGGTTCTCTGTGTGTACGGTGTTCTCTTTGGATCCGCTTTCCTTTTCTTAAGGTTGGCGTGTCATGCAAGCTAGCTTATTTTGTGTCTGTAGAGCATTCCTGGTTCCTTGAGGTCGTGCAGGGAAAGTACAGGCCTCCTGGTCGAAGCTCTTCGGATCGCATAAAAACTGGACACGGTGAAATTGCTCTACCCAGCCCAGCGCTCTGTTTCTGCGCTGGATCTAATAATTTTTGTAGGCATTCAACGATTGCTGCGCCACTTGGTCTTTTATGGGCGAGATTTGCGTGAACTTTTCCATCTAAGTTGCGTCGGTGCGGCACTCGCCGGCGTCACCCTGTCAATGGCCTCAAACATCCCCTAATTGAAAAGACCTCCAAAGCTCCTAAAAAGTTTGGATTGAGTGGGCCTCTGAGCTCTTCATTTGAAGCGCTAAAAATGAGGAGCGAATAGAGAAAATCATCAATGGACCATTTTTAGGTGCATAATTTTTGTGATAAGCAGCCCTCCCAAAAATGCTGAGAAGCACCTGTGCTTTGCGGGGCTTCGTTCGACAGGTGGGAAGGAAGGGAGTTGATGAGGGTTCGAGCGGAAATTGGTTTCGCTTCACCTGAAGTCGGGAAAACAAACGAGGATTGCTTTCCATCGGACGAGTTTTTCAGTCGCGCCACAAGAAAGGAAACAATGGGAGCTCAGCACTGTGTACTGTGTTCTGTATGAATGATTGTTGTTGAAGGAAAAACCGACGTTTGGCTGCAAATAACCGTGTACGTGGTGAAAGATCGGTGTTACATGTGGTGCTGAAAGATGTCGACGTCAAGCTCGACTTTTTGTTCAACCTTTGTTGTGTGCGTTTCCATTTTTCCAATCAATTGTTTTTTCCTTGACTTCATCACATTACGACAAACGTACTCTGCGTGTCCTTCGTGCGTAAAGCCTGATGTAGGTATCGCGCTGCATAATAAAAAATCGCCCGAAAAGATTCTTTTTTGTTTAGCAATGCAGTACAATATTTCCGTTTGCATAAAATACAGGTGAGAGTATTGGCAAACCTAGTAAGTAGGTGCGTTTGCAAAATTTGATGATTCTAATTAATTTGCATTCGAATATCTCAGAATATTAGTAGGTACCGATCCAGATTCAATATTTTCAGCCTGACCGCAATAACGTCTGCTATGCCTACACCTCTGAAAATATTAAATTCGAGGCGTTAGGTTATTTAGGTTTCGGAGGCAGACACAATGCTCACCTTATGGAAACTACTGATACTGCCAAGGATTGAATACTGTTCATCTCTTTGGATGCCAAGCAAACGGAAAGACTTAGAGCGCCTTGAGGCTATCCAGCGATCGTTCACTGCCAAAATCCGAGGCATGAAAGATTTGAACTATCACGAAAGACTTGCTCAACTTCAAATGTACTCAATTCAAAGGAGATTCGAGCGCTTTACGATCATATATGTTTGGAAAATTTTAGAAGGAATTACTGTCAACGTCAGTGGGCGAATCCAGGCCAGACACTCAAACCCCATGGTCGCACTTATGTAGTGCGTAATCCGATAAAAACTAGTGGTGATGCGTTAGCCACAAAGTATTCTAATAGTTTCGTGGTCCGAGGGGCGAGATTATTCAACAAAATGCCTCGTCACATGCGAAATGGCATCGGTACAGAGACTGCGAAATTTAAAACCCTCCTGGAGGCATGCTTACTGAAAGTGCCAGATAAACCTGCTGTCAGCGGCTACGTGAACTGTGGAGATAACTCGTTGTAAGTCACCACGCTGGTTACGGACTGCAGCATCACCTCTGCACAAGATGGGTGGCGTGCATAACGTCGCCAGGACCTTGTCCGAAGAATCATCAAAGATAAAGGTGTGTCTGAGAGTGTACCTTTGTACCTACTTACCTACGTTTCGAATTCCAGAAACGTGACCATCTTTTAGCACTGATGATGGATTGTACAAGCTCCGGAACGTTTACCAATGCTGACTCAAAATTTAAATTGAAAAATGTTTAATGTAAGTTTAACATTGCTGTGTGTACGTATACCAAACCGGTTGTGTAATTTTCGACGGCATTACCGTAGTCAACTAATGAATAATAATGAAACACGCACTTCCCCTTTTAACTCTGATGTCCGGCAGCTCGCAGCTGGTCGACATTGTGTGAGAGCTCACCGCATTCCTGCTGATGACTAGAAAAGCGCGCTTGAACTTTCCATAAATATACAGTATATAGCAGTTTAATTCTGCCTTATCACAATCTGTAGCAGTAGCAGGCAGTTCTACTTTGGAACGAAGGTTGCTTTCTCTCTATAACAATGACTCTGAGCAATTGCAAGTCAAAAATAAATTCTGGAGAGTTGAATGTGAATATATATTGTATGCGGTAATTACTGTTAACGCCTGAATTACTATGTTTAGCATAAAGTGTTACAGGCTCGTTAATGAAATGCCATTACGTTTGGTTCTGTAAACATCTACAGAAGTACCTATACTGTACACATTCAGTGCATAATTAAGTTGGTGCATTTTAGTGGTAGGAGGTCCTTGTGTTTCAAGTAGCTAGATCTCTCTGGGGGTGCGTGTCAAACTGAAGTTAGGCAATCGCTGCTTTAGAAGGACACAACACTTGGGCACTGTAGGGGGACCTAATGACTGTTTATAGCTATATAATTCGTAAGCCCCTGTCAAGTCGCGTGGCGTGCTCTTTCGCCCCAAAGACATTACAGTTGTGGATATCCTTTCGGGTTTCGCTTTTGTAAAATTTCACAGCAGAACGTGTGACTAGTTCCGGGGCAACACTGTACAAACGCACGCTCAATTTCTGAGCGGACTTTCAACTCGCCCGCTGTTCAACTCAGGTCCCCACTTTCCCCGGGTATTTTTTTTTTGTTTCGGGACAACGTGAGATCTGAACGTTTCGCTCGATGAGTCGACTGTGCGATAGCCGTAGTGTGGCCCCGGCGTATCATAGGGTTATGAACCATTCTACAAGCGTCGAGTCATCCTGCATAATAGTTTCATCAATCCCGATTTTCAGGAATAAAATTAGCGGGTATTGTGGAAAAGCAGAGTTATATACTGCTTTTATTGGTGCGGAATGGTAGCTACCTAATTGCCTTCTTGTTAGAGGACAACAGCTTTGTCGTCCCGGTTAAATCTTTGTGTCGACCCCGATAAAATCTTAAGTCAGTCTCAGCAAAAGTCTTGTGCCGACCACCCTGCATGGTAAAAATCTTGGTCTATCCCAAGGAAAATTCTTGTGCCTGACAGTGTCCTGAACAGTGCCTCGCATGGACAATAATCTGAGCTGTTAACTTATGCACCGCCGGCGAAGTGGCGGTCGGTGTATGTGGGACACGCTGCTGTGTCGATCAGAGTTCTCTCATGCGACGCACCTCAAGCCTGTATTGATCTGACACCCATTGCTGGCGGACCGTTGCGGCTCCGAAACAAAGGCTCCGCTCCTATATACATCGTATGCGCTCATACGTTGTTGACGTAATTAGGTGCATCGCCTTGTCCTCCTGGGCTTTGTTGCTCTCGAAATGTCTTAATTGTATTCGTTTGTGGCTGTATGTGGGTCCGCCGCGTTCTCTTTGTAAACGAAATCAATCCACTGCCTCAGCTAAGAAGGGAAGTACCAGAAGTTGTCTATCCGGTACAGAAGGTAACTGAGGAGAAAATAATCAGGTCATGTATGCACTATCATTTCTTATTAAAATTTATATTTGAGACAGAATAAATGATGTTTACTTTGGGAAAAATAGAGAGAAACGACTTGTTGTTGCTAAGTTTTCTGTTGCTAATTTTTCTTTTGATGCCCTGTGTTCCTGAGGGCGAATGAACTTTCGTTCAGATTTTCGGTAATTGAGTTCGCTGCAATTGCATGTTGATGAGGGCAACCAGCATATATTTGTGCTGTGCGACTGGTCATTTCACATTAGGGACCGACCGGGGCCCCGGTCCCTGCAACCCCGGGCCATTTTTAGCGCCCCGGTCCCGGTTTATCGACGATTGCTTACTCCGATCCCGGTCTTTCCAAAATCTTTGCCCCGGTTGTACTTCACATGCCTGTTCTGATCTGCTTATTACCTCCGCCAGGGAGGTTTTGTTTTCGTCGTGTTTGTCTGTCTGTCACCAAGATAACTGAAAATTTCTCAACCGATTTGGACGAAAATTTTCAGGGATTGTTAAGTATGTTAGGAGGAAGAGATGATTAACATTTGGTGAAGATATGTCATCCGTTTGTTTGTTTGTTTGTTTATTTGTCTGTCTGCCTCATTTTTCTCAATGCCATAACTCAAAAAGGTATGGATGGATTTTTATGAAATTAAGATGACTTGTTAGGTATATAACAAAGAGATACCTAATGACCAAATTTTGGTAATGATCCGTTTGTTCGTTCGTTTGTCACTGTTTGTTATAACTCGAAAAATATTGGATTTGAAATTAATAGGAGTTGTTACTATAGACATAGATGATTTTATATTTTGGTGCAAATCGGTTCGTTCGTTTGTATGTTTGACTCATGTTTGTCAAAACGTTTGTTAGCAGTAGTTATAACTCAAAAAGTTATGAACGGATCTTCAAGAAAATTGCACAAGTTGTTATTACTATCAAAAGGCACAAATGATTAGATTTTGGAGTATATATACGAAGGAAATTATGGTTTCAGAGCCAATTTGTATTTTTGCTACCGTTGCCTCGCTTGG
This sequence comes from Parhyale hawaiensis, assembly GCA_001587735.2. Classification (NCBI taxonomy): domain Eukaryota; kingdom Metazoa; phylum Arthropoda; class Malacostraca; order Amphipoda; family Hyalidae; genus Parhyale; species Parhyale hawaiensis. The sequence goes on from LQNS02000227.1 coordinate 3,231,808, forward strand.
CGGAGGTAAACGCTCTCAAGAGTGCTCTAGTTTCATTTAATGCTTTCAAGTAGAGTTGACAACTTACGTTTGATTTCTTTATACTGAAAGGTATCATCGGAACACGGAGAAGAATCAATCCTTAACAGCAAGTTTATATTTACCTTGTACCTGGTAAATCTTATCAGACTCCTGTTCTGATTTACCTCGTTAAATAAAGGTAGATATAAATTTACCTGTGCAGAGATTCCTCTGTGCGTATCACACAGTTAACTTTTAACCCTTTCACGCCGGCTGTATCCATCTTTATTTCACTGAAAATTGAAGTTTTCTGTGTAAGTTTTTTTAGTATAATTTTTGTTACCTGTTACACTTAATTTTTGAGCTACACTACAGTTTTAACCATAAAAATAAAAACAAATTAACTTAATTGAACTCGATATTTAATGTAGCCAATTGTCCACATCCGACGTTAAAAGGACAGCGGGCTTTGCAAATCAAGAAGCCCCCTTATTTGTTAAACTTTTTAGATTTGTTGGCATTTGGGAGCTTACTTGACTACCGACCAGCTGACTGTTTACAGCTCTCTTAAATCGCCAGTATAGCGCCAAGTGATGATACTGTGTGCACTTCACATTAGTCTTATCACTGCGTACACACGAAGGCTGCCTAGTTAGTGTACTGTAGAGCGATAGCGTTCCATGTGTTGACACCTCGCTAGTGTACAGAACATCGCTACACACCGTCCGTTGTTTGTGCAGGGGTGCTTATGGGCAGCCCTGTTGTCTCAATTGCTGTTGCGGGTGCTGCTATTGTTCCCTAATGCCGGGGCCACACTATGCTATCGCACGCTCTTCTTTTGGCCGGAACTTCAGCTGACACGGTCGTCCCAATACACAGTTCAATTCGGCAGCCAAGTTACTCCTCGAAAGTATATACTCAATTTGGAAGACGTGCGTGCCGAGCGCCCACTCGTAAGTTGAGCTTGCGACGGCATAGTGTCGACCGGGCATAAAAGGAGCTCGACTCACCCGCTCTTCAGGCCTTAACCCTCAATTGCCTACGTTAATACTTCGTTGTCAGTTGTTTTAGCGACGCCATTTCATTTAAGGGACACAAATTGAGTGCGTTCGTCTGTTAGAAGAATAAGGTAGGTAGGTACCGTACTTCCACTGTGTTCTGTGACGCCCCCAAAAACACTAGGTTCTTGTATACAGGAAACCTGTTATGAACTGCGATGTTCTAGCTTACCGCTTCCTCCCCGCAGCTCCATGTCCGCATGTTGCTTTGTTATGAAATCTTGTTTCTTAAAACTGAAGTGAGTTGCATGCTACCTATTTTCTTCTAGACTCGTTATCGTTGACTGCGCGGCTCTTCTATGTATATTGTCAACATTGCATAAATTTCGCTCGACCTTAACCTATATACGAGCTGAAACATTTCTTATACTCGGCTGTACCCCAGGTTTTATGACAACCATATTCAAACATTTTTTCCAAGCATATTAGCTTAATATTTTGTCATATCAGAATGAATATTTTCTGTACTTCCTGAATATTACGAACTTTGAAAGGTAAATAAAACGACTCACTGCTACTGTGAAGGACCAGGTGCAAGTTTTAATATATTTATCGAAGTTTGAATGTACTTATCAGTTGAAGTGACTAGTGCGTTATTTTGACGTTACGTCCACTTTCCGATCTGTAGCTGCCGCTGTCTTGTGTTGCAGCTCGCCGGGCCGGTGGCGTGGACGCCCGGCGACAACTGTGGGCAGATAAGGTACGTATTATAAACGAATCTATTGTCAGTACCTATTTTATTAGTGTTAAAACTACACGAGAGTGAGTCAGGGGCACAGGTGAACCTAAATGGAGATGAAGCAACCGCAGGACGTCGGAATATAATACGCTGTTATAACGGACAGCTAAAGTATGATGCTGGCAAGCTTAACGTCTGGTGATCAGCATGGCCGAATACGAATCCCAGGAACGACCCAACTCATTGGAAGATTAAACACTGATTTAACTGAAGAGTTTGGCACCTAACGATCACCAATGCGAACGTACTGTGGCTTTCAGGAGCATCCGATTGGTAATGAAAGTATTCTAGTCCCCTTAGCTTTAATATACTCGGAACTTGCAACTGTGGGTTTTCGAATCGCCTTTGCGATCAAGTCGCAGGCGGTAATCGCCAACTCAGTCCACAGTGGATTACATGGTCTCCATCCCATGTGTGATTCGAGCACTTCTTTACATAATGCTAGCCGTGCTGTGCTTCACTGAGAGAATTGGGATCGGTAGGTAAGTTGTGTACATTTCGACTTTGTGTGTTCTGTGTCTGATTCACTGTCTTACGCCGCTCATGACGGCTTGCTGTGTCAAGAGTTTCGTGTCAGTGGCCTATAGACCTAAATTGAATTGAGCCTAGTCCTTTTACTGAAGAAGAAGCAGAAACTCGAGACTAGAGTAAGGATAGTTAAGATACAATTTCATCCAGTCTTTGCTACAGGAGATATCGTTTGGCACTGCGTGACCCCGTGCCGATAAAATTCGCTTGATTGTAGGATGTTATGTACCGTATATACTGTGTGTGTGATTATAATATTTTTTGTGTTCCTGCAACACCTGGCGTTATCTTGTTCGACAACTTATCTGTTTACTGTAATGTTGAGTTCAAATAAACTGAACAGTCGAGTCGTGCGAGAATGGCAGAACTAAGGTTATACGTAAGGCACGTTGGATATAGACCTACATGAAAATGTGGTATGCTCGAGTCAATGCTCATGAAGTTCAGGTTTGCGTTAGCTATTTGTCTATCATCGCCTTAAAAGATGGCAAGTTTATGTCCGTGTGCTTTAAATGCCGAACAGTATTTTTACCCCTATGTCGTAATAGCAAAATAATTGTCTTATAGCGATTTAATTCATTAGTGGGGATATAGTTAATTTAACTTCCGTCGCCACTAGTCTGTGTCACAACTGGGTGTGACCATCAGTAAGGAAACTATTGAATCAGCTCCGTGAATTTGTTGATATATTTCGTTTGTTTTTCTTTCTGTAGGAACAGACCCGGGAGCTGCCTATGTATTATCTTCGCTCTCCCTTCTAGGGTATCACGCGTAATAAGTCGGATCTTGCACGTGCTCTGTGTCAGCACGCATGGCGCCTCCGCTTTTAATTTTCGACCCAATTTTGTGGTAATCTCGCTCTTAATTATCACCCTGCGTTGTATGACTGCAGCTGGTCGCGCTTCAAACAACGTCCCCTTATATGCAGCAACATTAGGTCGTGTACTCCTTGTAGCATAGGTTATAGGCGGCAACAGCCAGTCTGCCCCATGTACCATACCCCGACTAACACCAACGCTATAGCGATACATTGTCCCATGCATGGTCGAGTGTGCAGTACGTACTAAAGTGTGGTGCCCCGGTCGTTGATGTCATGGTGATGACCTCAACTAAATCTAAGCCATGGTGACCATTGCTAAGTTTAGTACACATGACCTTTTGTGTGGGGTGGTAGGTTTGCAGCGGGCGGGGCGGTGGTGCGGCCACCGACTGACCGCTATCGTATTGCTATTGCAGCGTATCTTGCCTTTTTATTCGTGTACGATCGAGGCAGTTACGCTGTGTGCGTGAATCTATTGTTCATTGTACGGGATGTGCCGAGTACATGTTATTGCATACAGTGGCTGCCGCGAATACAGATTAATTAACCGTGTAGTGCCTTGAACATTAATATGAAGATCGACGTTCTGAAGACAATGTATATGTTTAACCTAAACTGTACCTTGTTCGTCTTCGCCATGGCCTCAAAGCCTTTTTATTCTTGAACATTTCAAAGCAATAGAACTTTGTGTAAGTTATCATGTTTGTAAATGCTGCAGCGAACATGGGGTACGACCAGTTTTCAGTAAACACGTGTACTGTGGTCTTCACCATAAAAAATTAGTTATTCTTGTGTTCTGCAAAATATCAGTCTAATATAAATAATCATTGCATTTCATAATTTTTGAAAGAGTTCGGTGCGAAGGCCTACCCGTTCTTGCCTTCTTAGTTTCATTGATCGAAAGGAATGAAGGGTTAATCCAGTAAAATCTAAAATCAATACCTACGTGTGTGGGTGTACTGGTTATCAAAATCTTGCTTAAATTAATTTTAGCCCTACTTCATAGGCATTCACTGGATGTATAGTCAGACAGTGGTATAAAAGTCCGTATATTATGTAATGCTTGCAGTCCGTGGGCTGTGACTGATTAAGGATAAAATGCGGTAAATGTTTGCCCAACTTTCAGTTGCTACTAAAGACGAGACAGCCTGCTTTCACATATCCATATTTTACGCCTTTTTAAGTAATTACTTCGCTGCGTCTACTTTGACTTCTCAAATATAATTGGGCCATTACGATAGAACTTGAATAGGCGTTGGCTATAGTGTACTGAAATGTTGGGATTATACTCCGCGGATTTATTGCAAAGTTGGCCTGCATGTTTAAAGTCTAATGTTTATCACCCCCGAACGAAGTGATAATGTTTTTCGTTGGTCGAAACTATATGCTCTCAGTTCACGCCATACAAATTGAGTAGATGATCAACGAAGCGCAGGAAAAGCATTTTTTAAGGTATGGTAGCGCAGTAATTATTTTCCCCTCTTGCTTTCTTCCTTTGACAAAGCAGTTCTTGCTTGTGCGCGAGAAACACAAACTATTTTTTCCCCAAATTAATTTCTTCTCTGAGGAAACTGTTTTTGACTTTGATAATGAAAGTATGATCAATGAAGAAATCTTACCAATTCCTCGCCGTTTTTGACCACGGGTAGTCGAGTACAGTAGTTAGTGCTAACGAATAAAAAGCTCGTTGTGAGCTGATTTGCATGCTGTTAACATCATACTAGAGCGCATGAGACCCGGATGTTCTGCTACTCAGCAACACCAAATAGAAGAACATTGATTGTGTGGCCGATAGGTTTACAGACATTCTTGCCATCTCCTCATGTAACAGAATAGGATACCATAATCTTGATGTACTTGTTTGGACGTGCACGTAGATTTGCTTTAGTTCCCTGCACTGATGCGTATATGAACGAAGAAGGCTCAACTTGTGTGGCGCAAAGCAGAATGACCCATACTGTATTGTTACAATTGACTGGCCATTGAAACAAGCCATTGCGTACCTAGTGGTTTTGGATCACCCGCCAACAAGGTGAGAGAGGTGATAATTTCGTTGAAGATTTAAGTGTACATATTTGTATATACGGTATATATATTTATAGATTGGGGTTTAGAACGACAATTTTTCCCATTGACCTACCCAAATGCCGTTAGGTTGACAAAATTTTGGGTAGGTTATTGAACTGCCCCCCGAAGTCGGCGTTCGTTACTTAACGTCAATCTTTGATTGGCCTTACTTAGCGTCGTCATTAGAGATTTGCGCATCTAAGCGCGCGTTTACTATCGAGAAGACGGCATGAAGTGATCCGTAGAGTGTTTCAGATAGTTAAATATTCGAAGCATTTCCCGTGGATTTTTTTTTTTTAAATGTCCTGTTATTGGGTCAATTTTGCATAATGTCGTATCGCAATTATAAGAATATATATATTTTTTATATATACATACTCCGCATTAGCCTAATCAAGTTACACCCCAACAACGAGCTCTTACTCATAAGGTTAGGTAAAGGGCTAAGACTGGTTCTGCTAGCATTTCAATGGGCTAACTATGTAAAAAATTTTGAATGTTAGCTGAACCAGTCCTGGCCTTTACCTAACATTATAAGCAAAAGCTCATTGTTTTGTTACCTAGCTATTTTGGGGGCTAGCTGGGTAAGAGCAAGCTTCCTCGTACTAGGGTGGTGGGTGACTGCATAAAAATGTTTGGAAGTTTATCTTTTGAGAAGTGGGCGTGCGTTCCAACGTAACTTATTTTCCTTCAAAATGAGACCAAACGTGAGAAAATCTAGGGTGTTATTAATACTTTTTCGCTATTTGAAGATAACATGCCAATAGACGTACCAGAATTTTAGTTCGTTTATCAGAATTTCAGCCATTTAACAATCCTTATAGAAAGATCGTTGGCCATTTTATTGCCCGTATCGAAATAAATATGTATATATATTTCTTGAGATGGCATAAATGTAGATTTCCATTAGAAGCAGTTGAAAAAATTTCGATACCCACGACGCGCGTTTCGCTGTTCTCCAGCTCATCAGGTGGGAGGGTCTGTCCACCCAATAAGTGGTCGAAGGTGTTGAGCAATCTTCGAATTTTTTTTATAGGGAGTTTCGTGGGTTGCCCTAGATGTGACCCATGTCAAAAAACTCTGCCTAGCTGACCATAAAAAATGGTGGCGTTGAATTTTCTCCACCGCGGCGAATTTGCCTCCACTGCGACAGGTCGTCTGGAGAATGGGGCGTGTTGTTCCCTATGTTTTATTTGAAGAGCTAATCCATGGAAAGAATGCGGCTGTGCCCTAGCCTCGTTCATCAAAAATGACTTCGTTGAATTTGCGCCATACCGCGGGTGGTAGTCTTACGCCACCGAGGCGTTCTAGTTTTACTCAAATTTCCCAAAGTGTCTTTCCTAGAAACTGTCAAATTACCAATTACAGTATTCAATACCAATGTGCACTTATTGATACTAATTTATGTATTACGCCATTTGCGTTTTCCTCCTTGTGTATAAAGTTAACTCGGGCAGAAGTTCGACCCGCGAATCAACATACGTAGCTATTAATATTAAAAGACCAGGTAGAATCTATTGTCCGGACGATGCAACTACCTTGCTGTCAGTTTCAAACCAGTTACCTACCTACTTGAGCATGTGGTTTCATCGGTTCTTGTACTATGGTAGATGAGACATACTTCCAAGAGTCTTAGTTTAATGTGACACAGGTGCCCTTTATCCCGAGTTTTCCTCTCTTTAGAACTCTTCTTTCCTCGAAATTCTTTAAATCGAGATTGTCTTGTGCATTTGAAGTTTATAGCTGGACTTGAAGTGACGACTTGAACGGTAAAAGTCGATCGTACAGAAGCTCTAGAGAGTCTAGACGGAAGACATGTGGGCCACCGTAGCCACTGTTGAGCTTTTTGAAATGTTAGGATTCTCGTTTATTATTCACCATAGTACCCGTGCTGTCGAAATAACAGCGATGATTTTTTGACGACCCGTCTTCATGTAATATGCTGCGTTACTAATGGGCTTTTGCCCGGCATTCTGGAGACTACGTTACTATGGCCAACTAAAGTTGTCAGATGAATGCTCTCTCTGTCAATTCATCTATAGCTGCACAATCGTCCATCTACCATATAAGAGGTGCAAAAAAACTATTACATCAGCAAACAGCAAAGCATTACTGAATTAAGTTGATTCCCCGTAAGTATCCTAGGTACCGACGTATGAGCCTTCAATGCGCCTAAGTTTTTCTCTTGAAGCGAAAACTATCCGTCAAAGGTAGACAGCAAGCTGAAAGAATTGTTTCTACTGCCCCGCGAAAAAAATCAGCGCTTCGTTTGTGCTTTGTGGATCAGCCACTAAATTTTTACGTTAATCAGAGCAAACGTATGTTTCGATGTATGGAGGAAAGTGGTATAAACCAAATCCCGTGACCGCGTTTCTAGAAGCTGTACATCTCCATTGTTTTGATGCCAAGAACTGTTTCAAGGAAGAAATTCATTGAGATAGAAAGAGAAGGATTTCACTACTGCCATCCCCTGCAACCTGATAATCGATCTCCGTAAAAACGCTGCTTAAGTACAAAATCTGCAACCTGGCATATTTTTCCATATCTATTTCCTTAAGAGCGGGACCCGAAACGTACAAATATATA
>LQNS02000227.1:3286159-3300064 GCA_001587735.2 Parhyale hawaiensis
TAGTTTTCCAATCAGGTAATGTTGTGTGAAGCTCTGCGAAGCTTGCGGTACTGATGCTCGGTAGAGTGCATGAGATCGTCGCTAGCCATCCAGGCTCGGCGGGATATGTTGTTGATGAGCAGCGGTGCAGACTGCCCCGAACTGCTCGTCATTAGTGTACTCGTGCGTAACTTGACTGTGATGTGTGGTGCCTCTAACGAACCAATTAACGTAATCGCGCTGCCACCAGCTGCTGCTGCTGCTGCTGCTGCTGCTCTGGCAAACAGGACCTGCGTCCGCTGCCCAAAAACTGCAGTCGCTTCTACCAAACTCCATTGATCTCTTGCGGTATCGATTGCCATAAGGCCTGCTTGTGGTCCGTCCGTCCGTCCACTTTGTTATTGAGCGAACAGAGGCTACTGTGCGTCCAACGTGAATATCTTCGTAACTGTAAGCGTCATTTTTATTGAAATTTCCGCTGCTCGGCGTGTTTTAAAGGAAACTAGACACTGCTCTTGATGCGCTGAAGTTGTCTGACCTCTTCTTTTTGAATCCATGGTAGTACGACACATCTGTGACCCGACCAGTTTGACGTTTGTCGGTGTGCGAACAGAGTGCGAGTGCACACGTTTTTTGGAGGCAGTTCTGTTCGCTCGACTTTTCTTCATTAGGTAATATTCTTGTTCCCGATAGTCTTGATGATTTATTAAGTGGTTATAAGTTTTCCACACCTTTGGGGATAATTTCAGTTTTGCTCCAGAGTTGCTCGACTTCAGTTGAGAAATTTTACCACTCGCAAATGTCGGGTGGCGCGATTAATAAACATCATCTGGAGTCCTGGACCTCTTTCGAAAGCGCTTAAGCAAGTTAACTCCGACTTCAAGGCACCTTGACACTTGTACGATTTTCGTTCACCCAATAACGCGTACTTTGGTGTGTGCACCATTAAAGTTTTCGGGATTGACCGTAAAGAGGGTGTGAGCGTTGCGAAGGTGCGTACTGTGTCGCGAAGAGAATTTTGATATGTTCAGATATTCGTCACACATCAGTGTTCATGTCCCGTGCGTGAACCCTGCAGACGGCGCGTGGTGGTGCGGAAAGACAGCGAGAACTACGCGTGTCGTGCGTGAACAATGCGCGAAGGTATAATCTATTCGTAAACACGTAGCGCCATTGCTCGTCAATGCATGCCAATGCGGCCCATTTTTGGCCGCACATTGTATAGGCAGTGCGCAACTTAATGCGCCTGTACAGTACGCGAAGAGGGCGCAAACACTTCGCCACCGAAATGGCGCACCTTGCCACGACGCATTGCGCGCCACTGCGGGGCCTTGTAGTGCAAGTGTCAAGGTGGCATTACGCGTTCATGTTGTTTAGGATATCACAAGTTTTAATTGAGGATGGAGACAGCGGAGGTATAGGCTTAGTCTGCAGCATAGCTTATAAAACACCCGTTGATGCCGTCGGCGCCTTGACCACGCTAATACTTAACGTTTTAGCCAAAAGGTCGGCAGCCTGTCAATATGGAGCAATTTGAGCCCGTTTACCTCCGACTAAAAACCCACTTGTGTCCCAACCACAGCAGTGAAAAAAAGAAGCCTATAGGACCGCAGACGTCTCCGGCGATATACCTACTGTTCTTGTGAGAGAGCCATTTCTTGAGAAACAGGGATATTGATGGGGAGCGTTTTCAAATTAAAATTCCTGGAAAAATCAGAGAATTTTTTGTGAGATATTTTTCCCGTCTTTGGTAGTCTATGTGAAACATTGAGGGCATTTGAGAGAGTTAGTTCCCCGGGAGGTGGCAACACTGGGTGACCCATGCTCGCCTCTTCATGTGGAAACCCAATCAGAGCAACACAATATAACCTCTATAAAGAGAGCACTACCCTGCATGTCCGCTTACCTTTAACCCATTATCATATAAAGTAAACCTTTGTTTCTCGCATTAATTGCACTACTTATTTTTTCCGGCAATATTGACAGTCCGATATACGGTTATGGGTTAATGTTGCAAGGACGCCTCAATTCACAAAAAAAAAAAAATGACTTTTAATTTTCAATCAAATTGGCCCATGTATTTGGCCAGAACGTCGGAAAATAAGTTGTAACAAAGTGCTTTCAGCGATCGCCAAGTTTCATTTCCATATAGTTTTTAAGAAATTGAACTATTGAATGTCTTCTCATATTTAGGAAGGTGAGAAAAGGTTCTAAAGAGATTGACTTTAGCCATTTGCTGAGTCTCCGAAACGTCTGTCTTTCGTACCCACTTTACTTCCTTCCGGTTCCTTACTCCTATTGTTTTCAGTTTCTTCTGTTCTTTTTCTCCTTTCCCGACTTGCTGTGCCCATGCGCGTTGATCCTGTGTGGGAACACCTCCGGACATGGCTTCCGCGTTCATCTTTTAATGCTTTATTTTTCTTCCTCTCTTAGAACAGCTTAATACTGATACCTTCCGTAACAAACTTGCAAAGTGAAGACTAATATTCAGTAAGAAAAACACGGTCGAAACGTGAGAAATATAACTAGGTTTCAGTTGAAAATTAAAGTGACCATGATTAACAGTTTTTTCGCCGAGTAGCTAGGGTGTTGAGAAAGAGCTGCCTGTGGCACTAGCTAAAAGAAGCATGGCAATAGCTCAAAGAAGCCGGGGTGTTAGTCCCGGTGTCTCTTTGGGAATGGGCCTCTTGGTTCGTCTACTGCCGCCTATCTAATCTAATCTAATCTCTGTTGCTCATCGTCCGTCTTTGCTCCTGCTAAAATGCTGCTGTACTCCGGCCACGGAATCTACTTCCCCCAAAGGAACGTGTATGTCACCCATGAAATTCGGTGCTTGTTGCAACCAAATAGTACTTCACGTTTGTTTGTGACAACCAGCATAGCTATTTTCCCCTCTAAATTAGTACCTATTCAGCTCTGATTGTCGTCCTAAGAATCAAAATCTTTCTGGTTCAATTAATATATTTCGGCAACTAGCGAGTTCTCCACGCGATGTGATTTAATATTCCTTTTCTGCCATCCATGCCTTCCTTCACCCGGCGCCTGTCGAGTCATTTCACAATTAATAAAATCCAATCAAGTCTTCAAGTTAGCAGTTCGTTTGAAGCTACCGTGGACGCCTAAAAGCTTTCGCACCTTTCTTTCCTAAGTGCAGTTGTTGCACGAGTGCTATTGATTGCTTCAAATCCATGGGCGGTCAGACCATGCAGGTCAGTACGAAGACCTGGAAATTTTGCATGAATTGGTTTTCTCGCAAATTTCACAGCGCGCTGTAGCGTAAGCGTGGCAGTATTGAGAACGATGTGTGTCTGTAGTTTCGCCATCTCTAGTACTTGTGTATGTCATAGCTAATTTCGGTGTCTGGACAGACTCATTTCAGTTCTGCTGTACATCACTCTTGACCTCAAGCTGGATGGCTATTAGACGTGTTCCCGTATGTTTGTCTGTCTATTATTCTTATTCGTGTGTCCTGTTGATGGTGCATGCTCCCGCAGGCTGTGTGCCCGGACGAGTTCTACCTTTTTTTACCTGGTTGTATTTGGTAACGTGTAAGGATATAATCCTAATAGCTTTGCTTTGGTGTGAAAACGTTAGTCTTCTCTGCTCCCCCCCCATCTGCTGCTTCTGTGCTTCTGTCACTAATTGCTCGCGCGTATTTAATTATTATTGTTTTCAGATGTCTAAACGCACGCCAACTGAATTAGTGCTATTAAAAAAATGCGAATGAAATAAGCTGTTTCGGAATAACCGCGGACGGGAATAACCGTGAAAATTTTTGAGCTCAGAGAAAACTGTAGCTAACTGGAGCAAGCGCTTGTCCAGTTACCTGGAATAAGCAATAATTGGAGTAGAGGTTAACCAGCTATTGTGTTAATGAGAATAACGTAACCCAACCTCGCCCGACCTAATCAAACCAATCTATTCCTTGGCACAAATATGCCTATTACCTACTACTCCACTAAGCTTCCATTTCTCTGCACGCAGACGTCAGCTGATTTATCTCTGTCTTCTACTGTACTATCTCCTCTTGATTGTTCGAGATGCAGTAGGACTATATGTGAGCCTGTTGGTATATTGGTGGCTGAGCTTTGGTTGCAATTTGTAATGTAACCATTGTTACAAGCTCCTTGGCCAGGCCAGTTATGAAACGATGCGTCTCCATCACACTGTAAAGGGGTAATCTGGTAAATTCTCTGTACGAACACAGCAAACAGCTCTTACTCTCTTGTCGATTACCTGCGCTCTTGTGTGAGAACGAGCTGCTCGATGCCATTCGTGTCTGCAGGTGTAGGCTGAGTGTAGGCCTATCTATTGTACCGTCTAAAAGTAAGGGGCAAATTTTCAAAACGGCATAACTTTTTTTCTAACCATGCCAGGTAGCTACTTCTTCTGCCCACTATAAGCCAGTAAAATGTTGATTATTGTGTTAAAATATGAGACATGTATGAAAGATAATAAAAGTTATGAACGAAAAGCTTTGCTCTTGAAATTTAGAACGTCCCAAACTTAGGGACAAAAAATAAAAATGTAATTAATTTCTTGGTTCGTTCGAAAAGTGTTGTGTGCAAAATAGTGTAGTATGATGAAACCAGCTGCAGTGGTGCCCCTAAAAAAGCCGGCAGGCCCCGTAAAACGTCAGATAGAACAGAGTCATCCAGCGTACGTCATTGAAGGATTGTTTTAAGTCCTCAGCTGCGATAAGTAGGGAAATGAATGACAACATGTATGAACGTCTCACGTCAGACCGTTTTTCGGCGCCTTCAAACAATAGGGTTATTTGCAAGACGCCCACAGAAGAAACCGCAAGAGACTAGAGTTTACAAACAAGCATGTTAACTGGTCCCATGAAAATTTGGCTAGAGTGTTTTTCAGTGACGAAAGCAGGTTCAATTTGTTTGGTAATGACGGTAGAAACTTTTAGAAGACGTGAAGGTGAAAAATAAGTGTAAAGTGTACTAAGAAGACTGTTAAGTTGGGCGGCGGGAGCGTGATGGTTTTCGGTATATTCTCTAGTCAAGGGACATCGCCTCTCGTTCGTTTGCAAGCCCGTGTGAATGCTCAGGTGTATAAAAATCTGTTGGAAGTTATTGTCGTGCCTAATATTGTAAACTCAGGTGTCCCCATCCCTATCTTCATGCAAGATAATGCCCCCTGCTTCAAGGCAAAGACAGTCATGAGTTAGTTACCTTGAGCAGCAAGATCTCGAAGTTATGCATTGGCCACCACAAAGTCCTGACCTAAATTCAATCGAGAATCTTAGGAAAACACTAGGGGTGAAAGTTGTGACAAGAAACCATATCAATACGGAAGATCTTTAGATGAAACATTCAAGAGGAATGGGCGGAAGTTACTGTTGAAGATTGTCAGAGTCTCATTCGGTCATGTAGTCGACGATGTGCCGCTGTAATCGAAAGCAAGGGACTATTTACGAAATAATTGATTTTTCACCACCATTTAGCTAAATATTTGTAGCAAAATATTAAGTGGCTCTAGAAGTAGCTCATAATAGACACACTCTGCAGTCAATTGAGCTCCACCTCCCGTTTTATTCAGTCGTAAACAAAATACAAGCACTGACTTCAGACGGTTTGTAAAATATATTGTCCAAATTTCCAGAGCGAGATGTAACGCGGTGGTTTCAATAATGAAAATTTTGATGCGGGAACTGTTGTTCCCGTGGGGAAGTCAAGGATTGAAATCGTAGACGCGCAGTGATGCCGTCGAAACGTCCGTGTCAGTTTGTCATTTTTGATGTAGCACTGCCAGCAAACATACCTTCGCTTATGTGTGCTAGATTTATGATAGTCTAATACAGTACTAAAGTCATCCTAAGTCATCCATCTAAGATTACCTTTACGTGTGGTAGATCGTATGGTGTTTTTCAATTCAAGTCACTATGGCACTTCAGTCAGCCTTGCGGATGTTTTTCAGGTATTCCTCATTGTCGCGGAAATTTGCAGATATTGCATATTTTTGTTGATGTCCATTCCCTGTTTGCTTACAAGAATTCGAGGTATTCTCGAACCTTGTTTTGGCACCAATATTAATGTCTTCGATAAAGTCTTGTTGCTGGTATGGACTGGCACGCTTCATATTAATGTGCCTTCGGCTGTGCCGCGTCAGTTGAATTACTGCGCTACACTTCAGGTGTTTTTGAGAGGAGATTCGATGCATTGTTCGTATCAAACTGATGCACTCGGCCGTCAAAATTGATGACGGAGAACGTGCACAGGTACCTTTCAGCATTTTTAGTTCTGCCCATGTTGCCATTATTAGGTGTATGCGTTGCACCCACTGCAGCTGCAGCTTGATCTTCATATCAAGGTAATGACAATCAGTGTTACCAATTTCACTTCGGAGAATACAGTTATTTTTTTTTTCTGAAGCAGCTCCAACCAGATTGATTCACACCTCGTGCCACACGCGTAACTTGGATACAGAGGAGCTAATATGTGTCGAGGTACTTTTGAACTAGAGTTTGAAACTTAGCTTTGTTTGCCACCATCATTTCTTAACTATTTGGGTTATGCTGCTAGCCAACATTATGACAAAGTCAAACATACAAACAAACGAACCGATCTACACCAAAATTTATTCATTTATATCTTTTAACATTACTAACAACTCCTGTAAATTTCGTAAAGATTCACTCGACACTTTTAGAGTTAGTGCGCCAACAAACATAAAATCAAACACAGCAACAAATATACGAACGAACAAACAGATCATCACAAAAATTTGATAATTTACTCTTTGTGATATGCCTAACAACTCAAACAAATTTCATAAAAATCCGTACATAACTTTTTGAGTTATGGCATTGAGAAAAAGGAGCCAAACAAACGTCTGTTCCTCCTAACATACCTAACAGTCCTTGTAAATTTCGTCAAAATCCGTCCATAACTTTTTGAGTTATGGCATTGAGAAAAATGAGCCAAAGAAATGTCTGTTCCTTCTAACATACCTAACAATCCCTGTAAATTTCATCAAAATCCGTCCATAACTTTTTGAGTTATCTTGGTGACAGAAAGACAGACAAGCCCGACGAAAACATAACCTCCTTGGCGGAGGTAATAAGTCTGGAGAAGTCTGTTGATCCAGGAACTTGGCTGCTTTTTTCGTCTGACGTGCATTTAGCTTGTGAAACGAAGACGATTGAGACCTCTGGCAGGCTATAGTGTACCAGGCTGTCAGTATTGTTGTAGAATTTGTGTTAACTCATCATTGCTACCCGCGTGCTCTATATTCTGCTATGGATAGAGCCAATTTTGTGAAAACCCGAGAAAAAAAAAACGGGTGAACAAAATGGGCGCCGTGTCTCAGCCGTAGCCACAGTTCATTTACAGAAGATAGTTGTGTCAGATTTGAGTGTAAGCGCTACGCCCTTGAATTTTCAGAACTGTGACGTCACAATTGTGTCACGCCACTGTTGCAGCGAGGAATCTTTGGTATTTCCACAGTGGCGTGACGTAATTTTGATTTCACAATTCTGAAGATTTCAAGGGCGTAATGCATACATTCAGATCTGACCTACGGTAAATACTATGGTTAAGTGGACTGTGGTCGTAGCCAAGATTAACTTCACTATTTGCGATCTGCAGATTTATTTCGCATTTCAGCCCAAAAATTTCAACCCATAACGTCTTCTTCTCGCCAGCTAGGTTAAAAATATAACTTTGAATTATTTTGTATCCTTTTTTTGGTGAGGTTCACGGTATATGTAAAAAAGTGAATGTAGATAATAATATAACTACATACATCACATACTCGGTGTTCTCCACTATAGGGTTTTGTTTACTTTTTACCAATTCAAAGTTCTTCTGACTCAACGTCAAGTTGAAGTGTACGTTTGCAGCTTCTTGGGAAGTGTGTGCTGACAAATAACCTCTCAGCGGACAGTTACGAGGAAGCCTAACTTTGCCTGGCGGACGGGTTTATTGCTAAAAATCCAAAATTCATTTAAGAACTCGTTAGGTTTTTCTTTTTATAATTTAACTACTGGTTTCTTGTTATTTGGGGTTCAATAACTATCCATACCCACAGCTACTCTGTCCAAAGTCATTAAGGAACCAAACCTGAGATCGACTCAAGTCAACGCTAGCCCTCAACAGGTTAAGCTGTGGGCTGCAGGTACTTCGGTACAAAGAAGGGAACAAATTGGGCTAAAAGTGAATAACTTGCAGGTGTCGCACTTACCGTTCCTGCTGCTGCCGTGTTGTCTTCTGTCAAGTTTGCTAGCCGCTGCAGTGGAGCGAGTTGTCGTCTTCATTTGGTCCTAGTCAAATTTTTGGCTGCACCCGTAATTGATTTACGATTCTAGTTTCTGGTGCGGCTCAAAATTCTGTTAGGGAATGTCCGCGCTCAGCGAGCGATACTTGTTCAGTGTTCAGTGCCTCTGGAATCCTTTCGTGGAGCTTGTGCTAAGCTGTGGGCTGTGTGTTCCTGCGAGGACTCTAAGAATCCTCGTTTTCCTGCGTAGTCTTGTTCTAAATTGTTTGCGCAACATCACTTACGTGCCTTATATAGTTTGGAGACAATACTGCTCTACGTGCCCATGTCGCCTCTCGGACTATTATAGGCAATTATCCGATGCCTATAGAGGCGGCATCGAGCTGTTGTCAGGTTTGTGTTTCTTCGAAGTTAGTCGCTCGATCGCTGGTGTCAATTCAGACATCTATTAAGCGCAGTATTGTAAAGCCGTTCATGTCGTACATCGCAAAAAAGCAGAGTCTTCACTTCATTCGACGTGGCGGTCGCAGGTCAGCTCAAAAATTTTAGTTTCCTAATCCTAAGACAATTTTTAGGGTACTGTCAGCTCATCGCCTGTGCTGGTAACATCATTGGCTGCAAGACTGTGCTGCTTAAAGTCGCTATATATTCATCTGCGCTGGCCATTGCACTACGTTTTCTTTCGCTCCAATTATCCCGGAAGTTGGAAGATAGAAAAAAATATCAGTCGTACATTATGCATACTCGGCTCGCTCTGCTTTAACTTAGCTTGCAGCAATTTCTTCCAACGCCGGACATCACAAGTGAAGTGTGTTATTGATTAATCGCTAATGTGGAGTCTCAAAGTATACCGAAGTCCAGCGGGCCCGAGCTCTCACGGTGTGATGACCGACCTGCATATTGCAGCTTCTGGACACTTTGTGGTGCCGGTCGCTCGTTACCTTTGTACTTCCGGTCCCTGCTGGTGTTCCATACAGGTATTCCTTCTTGTTTTACTGTGCTGCGCCTCGGTTCGTTATACTGTCACATGGGGGCATAGCGTGATAGGTTCATACGCTTAACTGGCCATGCAAGCGAAAAGCAATTCATACACGTTACATAGGCCTATCTTTGAAGACTTTTTCTTTCCACAAATTATCCTACCGAACTGATTGAAAATTTTTAGCACTTACGAAATCGTTTAAACCACAAGTGAGACTGCCTGCATGTTTATCCCCTGGACTCGTTTCGTGACATTCCTTGAAGCCAACTGTCGTCGACCTGTGGACTTTGGAGCTTACACCCCACCACCACCACATGGTATTAGGGTCACGGTGTCGGTCTAGATCCCAGGAGGAGCACACACATAAGAACAACAGGTTCAGGTGACGGTCCCTCGACACTGAAGTGTCCGGTGTGGCCGCGGTGCCACGCCAGGAGTATCTTAAGCAACAGATAAGCCCGTAGTTATAGGGACGCCTTCCGTTGACTTAACTACGACCCGCCATGGCTCAGTCTCNAGGAACAACAGGTTCAGGTGACGGTCCCTCGACACTGAAGTGTCCGGTGTGGCCGCGGTGCCACGCCAGGAGTATCTTAAGCAACAGATAAGCCCGTAGTTATAGGGACGCCTTCCGTTGACTTAACTACGACCCGCCGTGGCTCAGTCTCCTGGAGGCTCTCCATGGAGCCCCGCAGTTCCTATAGTTACTCGCATTTTATCGCACATCTCTTATCGCCTCATCGCTGCCATGGGTTTGTTTTCTCTTGGGCTCTGCCATCCCTTTGGGCAATTTCCTTTGTTTTATTGTCTCGCGCAATCAATGCACCGTGACCTATTGATCGTGTGCTCTTGAGGGCATATTCTGTCCCTTCCCTCCGCGGTGCTTCACCTGACGTTACTTCTCTGCTTATCCAAGTTAGTGCGTTACTGGTGGCAGTGCGGGTCTCGAATGGCATCATGTATACCTACGCACATATTTACTTATGTGTATCTAAACCAAAAGTTAAAGTAGTTGAGCTCCAATGATCTCATTTTGCCAGCAGTAGATGCTTAGAGGTTCTTTCGTTGTAGTTGTTCTTGGTCTCTATCTCTTTAATAGTTACCTTCATTTGGAAGTGAATTTTAAACCACAACGGCCAGTCTGTAACTTATTAAATCCAGCATCAATAGAAGTCGTTGATAGGTAATAAAATAAAGTCATCCCTTCGTCGCTTATACGAACACCATTTCACATTAACCTAATATTCAGTCGCTGTCGCTATGCTCTGATGTTGATTGTCAACGGCGCCATACTCACAGTTATTCTCGCAACAAAAGAAAACATTTTTCTTTGAATGTTCCCAAATCTCCCTGAACCGTTGTATTCCACTGCCTTAACTAAATGTACCGGAAAATGTATACTTATCGCTCTCCATTGTTTCATGTGTGTAATTGACCCACACGTGGCCTTGCGACGATTGCGGACCTCGAGGTAACTGTATAAGCAAGATAAAAACACATACGCGAGCTGGATAATGCATTCAAATATGAACCTGTCATAAAATGGATACATACGTTATTAAAACGAACAAGAACCAAAGGATGTATGTATATGCCCTCCTCCGCACCAACCAACCATGTAAAGATTATGGACCCTGAAAGTGATCCTGTAAATTTTGCAGACCCCAAGTGTCAGGGGCAGGCAGTTTGCACATTACTCATATAATACTGTGTTGTCTTTTTCCATAGTGCAGGAGTATCCCACGTAGTGGCAGTCTGAAGGCCGCTGGCTGGTTCCTCCTTCTGGATAATCGGTTCCGTAGGTACTCGTTACGGAAAGGAAATGCCTGCCATGGTGTGCTCCTAGAGCCCTAAACTCCATGATTTTCCCCATAGCTTATAAAACCCTACACAGTTCAAACTTGCCCAACATCTGTGGAGCTCTTGTGATTCTAAAGGCAAATAATATTAAAACTACCGTAGGAATTGCTGGGATAATAAAAAATTGCCTTTAAAGAGGTAATGAGAAAAAAATTCTTCAGAGACGGGAAGTGGAAATAGGTGGAAATACCGTAAAAAAAAATGATAAGCCAAATAATAATTACAAAACGGCGGGGAGTAGGAAATGATGTGCGGAACATCCGCGGAAAAAGCTGGTACGCGTAAGCCAGAATCTCGCGCTTACATCTGCTGGCCCTCCTGAGCTAAGGTGTCGACCTCGGGTCGATTGTAAGGAAGCCTTCCCACTAAGGATGCAACAGGTGCCTGCTTGCGTAACACCTGTTGCTGGTGATTTGAATGAGCTCCTTTTGTTACGACCTCCGTAAGGCTTCTGTGACCTTGCCTTGGGGCAACGGTTCTCTGGGGTGTATGAATCCCATGGGGAGTGCGAACCCATCGTAAGTGGTGTTTAAGCCATTCCTAAAAGTAAATAGAACTAGAGTGCTTTTTGCTGAAGTGGTTCCTAGTGTGGTGTTATGTTTACAATGGTGCACTTGGAACTTGATAGTTTAGGAAACGCTGTTCTGCGTATTATTGCATAATTTGGGCTGAAATCGCTTTTCGAAAAGTTGGTGTGTACGTCGAGACCTCAAACATCCATGCGCCATGGGTTCTTTTATGCATAACGTTAGAACCACCCTGCCGTTTCGAGTCCTTTTGCAGGGCTCCACGGACGGAAGTCTACTTCTGCGTGTTCCTGCAGTGAAGCTCAGATTGTGGCTCGACTTCGACCGCTTTACTTATTCTAGAACGTACCTATTGTAAGTCAAGCTAATGTTTTACCTAAATTTGTTGTGCTGTTTATAGGAACTTTTCATCAGTTTTAGTCTGTAGGTAGCTGCATCAGAGCTTCTCGATGTGCCGCGCTTCACTCTAGTCTTCATCAAATTTTGGCTTGACATTGGTTTTTGGAAGCCTGCCGGTGGATTAGTGCGAGCCGAAGTTTAGGCATTGGCTCAACTCTTGGACTGAGCCTCTTGTTCAGTATTTAATATTTCTTGTCTAGTGGTTGCTTGTTATTATAATTATGCCATGTTGCTGCTGGAGACATTGTTATGCTTTAAACTATGCATGCCGCTGGCCCGTTCTGCAATACGTACGAGTTTTTCGCTATAGTGCAGGCTGAGATATTAGTGCTACCACGGCCTTCAAAACTTTGACGTTCGGTTGTGTGTCTTTCCCCCATGTTGAAATGTCTAACTCATGCAATATTTAATGCTAGCGAGGTGAAGTGTAGAGAGCAGGCTGCTCTATGCGTGTTGTATTCATCGATGTACTGCCGCTGTCCAAAGTTCACGAGTGTACTGCTGCTGTGTAAAGTACCTACCCACCAGCTCTCCTCTCTGCATTCTTGCTCGTTATGTCTCAACTGCTCTGATACTTGAACTCTGATATTGTTTCGCTTATTGTGAGGTCCTAATACCGGGGCATCACTTTGCAGTTGCACGCTCAACTTGAAGAATGGACGTTCAGCTTGAACGTCGTCCTTTTTATCATAGCAAAGGTCTGTATGCGAGACACCTACGGAAAGTTCTGTAAAATTGCGTGTGCAGTTATAGGTATAGTATGACCTCGTGCAGCATAACTGTGTTGCCTTGTTACTGCCAGTACACTCACATTCGGTGGTAAACTGCACGAGAAGGTGGGTGATGTCGTCGTCGCTGTAAAGCGCCCTTTGCCTCACTGTAGCTGTAGTTCAGTACTTTCTGTGGAACATTCGCTCTTGCTAATGCCGGGGCCGCTCCATGTGATCGGACGGTCAACTTGGTTACGAGCAAGCGGACTTCGTTCGACTTGACTATTTTCCAGAGGTATCTTTGATACCGGCTCTCAGTGTGTAAGCAGGACGACGAACGAGATGAACATCCACCCGTAAGTTGAGCGTGCGTCTGCACAGTGTGGCCGTGACATTAGTTTCGTCACGTGTACCGCTGGGTAGAATTTCTCAAACATGCAAGGAACTGCGATACGCAGCGCAGCCCGTTTCATTTGGCACTGTGTGTGAAAGTAACGTACCTACGTGGCATGTAATGTAGTGTTGCCTTCCACGTTCTAATATTCACTAGCAAAAATTTTGGCTGCCCTCGCTGCTGACTTACGGTTTCAGGCTTCTGGGCCGCCCAGAATTTTTTAAGGGTCCTGAAGTGACTCAGTTTCTGTAGGCATATATAGAGCATATATGATGTTTACGAGTGGGTTCTTGCAGTAATAAGCAACATGGCGTAATGTACGGTACTGATGTCGCTACAAGGGGCCTTTGGTCAAGTTAGTACAAGTTTCACTAGCTACATATATATATATATAGCTACGCATCGAGTGATATGTATTACTTAGACCCTCAGTCGGCAGCATACTTGTGACCTGTTCTCACATGCCTGCTCCTTCTTTTCTTTTGGTTGTTAATAATTGAGTGCAGCAGAGCGGGCCGGTCCAGAGGAGGGGTGAGGGGGGCAAGTGACCCGCTGACAGAGACCACAGCCGCCAGCAGCTGCATAGTTACACTTGCATGAGCTAGACAGCGCCGCGCTCTGCTAAGGGTCGCCTCAGCTCTCCTAAGTGTGAAAATGAAGCTGATTCTGCGTGACGTAAGCTAATCCACTGAAGTGCTTGCAAACCTTTCTGCCCTCAGGGGCATATTGTGGCGGGCCCTTTCCCTGCCATAATATGTTTGGGCATCACGCACCCAAGGGTCCCGAGTGCCTTCTCCGCAGGGGATGTAGCATCTGGCTGCAGTT
>LQNS02000227.1:3318986-3337224 GCA_001587735.2 Parhyale hawaiensis
TAGTAGCGCACGTAGGCCACGCGACAAATTATGTGGTATTTAAATACTACACACTCATCTCTGTTGGAACGCCTGAGTTGCGGCTACGGAGGTTAAACAAAGTTTATAACTAACTAACTTGCAAACCTTTCTACGTATTTCTACGTATTAGTACTGGATACTACCTATGTATGGAATTCTTTTAGAGAATTTTCGACTGCCCCGCATGCAAACATTTCAAATAGTAATGGGTGCTATATATATTTTTTAATTGTTATGGAGAATTTTCGAATGCCCCGCAAGCTGCTGCACGAAATTGGCCACTGGGACTGCCGAAAACTATACATGGTCGTTAGTGATGGGATCCAACGCCGAGTGCCTTCAGGGAAATTCCTTTGGTCCGCATATATATTGATCGGTATGATGAGCGTTGTCCCCATACTTGCATGCCCTGCCGTGCGCCAAAAGGAAATGCCTGCCATGGTGTGCTCCTAGAGCCCTAAACTCCATGATTTTCCTTCCTGGCACGAGCTGGCGTACTTGTTTAGTGCGATAACACGTGCGTATAACGAGCTGAGGTTTTCTTTCTATTAAAATCTGGCCCTCAGGGGCATATTGTGGCGGGCCCTTTTCCTGCCACAATATGTTTGGGCATCACGCACCCAAGGGTCCCGAGTGCCTTCTCCGCAGGGGATGTAACATCTGGCCGCAGTTCCTGCTGACGAGGTTTGTTTTGTAAAGTTAGGTAGCTACCTAGGCTCTCAATACTTCCCCTTCTGTTTCGGGAGGTGGGCTGCCGATCGAGGTGGCTGATCTATTCCCGCTAGACTTCTACTTTCTTGCATTTCGTTTCCTGCCCCTGTGCGGCGTAACTGAGCGACAGCGTTCAGCCGCGCCCGGGGGTTGGATATGCTCAACTTGCGCCTTTTTCCTGTCAGTAGCCCACTGACCACTCTGAGACCTACCGGCAGAAAAGCCGAGACAAAAATCATTGATAGTTTAAAACGCGCCCTAGTCGGCGCACGAGCCTGTGGTTAGACACAGGAATAGTTCGGCGCGATAAAGGCAGTGTGCCACTGAAGCGCTAGTAAAAACTTCTACTACTACTACTACTATGAAAATCTGCCTTTGTAAATTTTGCTGTGGGATTTTCATCGCTCGTGCGTGTGAATGCGCCGGACGTAGACAAGAGACGACACTCGTATTATTATTAACTCGTAGACTGAGATCCACTGCGAGTCTGTCTAAGGTAAAAGCTGGACGAACTTTGCTCTGGACTTTACACGGAATATACTCCGTTCTGGAGAAGGAATTGCGGGACTTCGCTGGTCGGTAGCTACTGGATGAATTACACTATGTCTGATCTGACGTTCGTTACTACGGAGAACATCGCTCACTTCTCTAATTATTTTATTTGTGCTGTTTCAGGTGATTATTTTTGCTGCCCTATTATGGGGGCCGCGTTTCTCTCGATGTAATAATGGATGGCCCTTGTTTTCCTCTCTTTGATTAGCCTCGTAGTGGAAAGGAGAGTCTTCAGCTTCTAATATCATTATAATAATAACCAAATTTGGTGCTCTAGTATCTCATATTCTTATTCCTATGGGTAAATTGTCGCTACGTTTGATGTATATATATATTCGTAACTGCTGCTTCTTATTGAATAACAGAAAACCATTTGAGTAGGATGGCTAAGCTCTTTACGGTACCGTACTCATTAAACTCTATTTTTTTTTATAGAAATAGCACTATTTAAAACTTAATCGAATAGTTTGAGCGGCAAAGGGTATTATGTGTATACCTTTAAAGGGGGATAATAATAATAATGATAATGTCAGTACCAATGCCGGTGTTAGGTGAAGAGTGCTGCTGCTGCTACCACCGCTGGAGGCGGGTGGGCCGAGCTTCAAGGGAGGGACTGTAGAGGGGTCGGGAGAGAGCTGGGGGGTTGTGTTCTCATTGAAAAGTACGGATCAATAAAGCCACAGAAGTTTGCTCACCTGGCTCTTAACCTCGGCCGCTTGTTCTGCGAGTGTATTTGGTCTGCCTCCATTGTACGTACGATCAAATCTGGCACTGCTGCTGCCGCTTGTGGCGTATCAAAGCCTCATCGCCCTCGCCAAAATCCAATAAAGAAACCCGAACATTCAGCTGCTCTTTCACTGTCGAGCTCCCGGTGTCCGGAAAAAGCCCCGTGAAGAGAAAAGCCGCTCGGAAAAATCCCCGGCAGAGGAAAAAAGTCTCGGCCGGTCTCTTGAAGTTATATTTATGACCTCAACTCGGTTATTTTGAAGTACATCGTGTTCAAGTAAATTAAATTGTATTGTGCTGAGCAAAATTTTTATCTAACATTCATGTGTGTGAATATGGGCTGCAAGAGCCCCTAAATTAGGTCGGGTGAGATTAGGTTAAATGAGATGAAGTTAGGTTATTATTATTATTATAAAGACAAGTTTGGATAAGTTAAGTTGGAATAATTTAGGTTAGAGTAAATTAGGCCAGAATAGGTTGAGGTTAACTAGCTTAGGTTCGATTAGATGAAGCTAGACTAGATCATATTGAGCTAGGATAGACTAGGTTCAATTGAAAGAAGCTAAACTAGGTTTGGTTAGGTTATAGTAGGTGAGTGTAGGTAAGCTTAGTAGAATTTGATTTATTTTCATATACGTAACTGCAATCAATAGACCTAAGTTTAAGGTAATGAATGTACATTAGGTGATAGACGGGGCTTTTCTCATATCGGGATTTTTTCTCTCCCGGGGCATTTTCCTGTAGGCTAACTCGATGCAGCCTTTTTGCGCTCCCGCTTGTGAATGGGATCACGTTGTTGGTTTAGATCACTTGTTCAATCCAGGCTGCTTCGGCTCGCTGTGTCAGTCACGTTGCCATACACTTGCCGGGCCCTTTTTCTTTATCTGTCATATGCTGTAGATGTACGATTTTTTGGCTGTCTCATCAGTGATCAGTGCTTACGTCAGTGGATGCCTTTTCTGGCTCGTACGTGAGCTTGCTTTACGTATTGCGTCGTGAGTTCCCGTTATGAAACCGTAGTAACTCGATCTGCCTCCCCCTCTTTGCTCCCTTCCCGATTTCGTACTCATACTTGCTCATGCTTTATTCTGTTCTTCCTCATTTTTCCCGATTTGCTGTTCCCATGCACGTTGATCCTGTGTGTGAACACCTTCGTGCATGGGTTCCCCTTTTCTAACGACATACTATATGTCCCTTGCTCTTTCCTCTGTGTTATCGTTCTGCTCGGAAATGGAGGCTCAAACTTTCTGACTATAGGTAACTATCCGTTTCCCCATCGTCTGCTGCAGAAGCTGTTCATCTTTCCATTTTTTCGTGTTTGCGGTTGTGCCGCTACCTTCCGGTCCCAGACTGAAACCTGAGTCTTGCAGATACCTACAGCCCACAGCATAACGCAACTCCACACGACAAAAGCAAGATTGATATGAAGCCAAATCTTACTAGTCACGTCTTTGACGGTGCTCCGAACAGACGTGACTGACACACACGGCACTGTTACCTATAGACACCTTACTGCAGTGTGTTGTACATTGCTGCTGACATGCCTTGCCTTCGCTATCATCCATCACCCAGTTGAAAAATTTTAGATCCGCTGCCGCCATTAAGTCTAGTGTTTTCTCTATTTGACATCGGCTGTTTGTCTAAAATTTCCCAATGGATCAGGGCTTGGTCTTCTCAGTTACATCACTATTGCCTATGTTGAGCCACATGCAGTGCTTTGCTTCTCTGTCATATGCGGTATTCTAAGAAGCGTGTTTCCCCAGAACCAGGAAGTTTTCCTGTGGAAAGACTACATACCTACTCTATACCTGCCACAGCGTGCTCACGAAGCACGAAGACTACAGTTAACGTGCTGCATCAACATGCCGAGGCAGGTGGTTTCCGACTACTTATGGGAAAACCTTGTTGTTTTTGGACATGTTTCTCTGCGTGGGAGTTCCTTGTGCCCCAAAGGCCTCTTTGGATTGTGACGCAATCGTAGATGTCTCTGCGCGGTGTACTCCGCATCTGCTTTCCCCGCACCTTATAAACCAATTAACTTTTCAATAGCCTGCCTTTGGCTGCAATAATATGTTACACAAATGGCATTTTACTCGCTCTTCACCTCCCTCTCTTAACTGTCTTGTGGCGATGTTTTTCAATTGAGATGGTCTGTGTACGCAATGGATTCATCATCTTCTCTTGCTTATTATCTCCTTTTGAAAGCTAATCAAAATACCCCACCGTTGCTTTCAAATTGTCTTAGGCGCGTTGGTATACCTGCCCTTGGGCATCCTTCTTTGAGTGTATTTGAGGACCGCTTTTGTGGATTGCATAGCAGTCGTTGAGAAGATGCATGTACGCGTTGTGTTTCGCATCTGCTATGTCATCAGCTGCTGAAGTCATAGACATATCATACCTAGTTATGTTGGCTTTTTTGTTTTATAAAGAGCGCCTCTCAGGAGTGTAGGATGAACCAAAGGGTTAGCTCAGCTAGTTTTTGCTGTTCTATGTAATGGGGGTAGTGCCGTGCGCCAGGGATCCAATATTTTTCCTTAGTCTTAACTACCTCGTTAAGACTTCTATCTTTTCGTGCCACTTTGCTTCCTTCCTTTTTTGTACACCTGGTGATGCTTCGTTCTGCTTTTCCTGGTCTTTCCCGATTACTGTTCCGATGCACGTTGATCGTGTGTAAAGAACACCTTCGTACATGGGTTCCACGATTCTAACGACCTGCATGTCCCTTCCTCTTCCTCTCATGAAACACCGTAGTTGTATCTAGGGATACTTGAACAACGTATTCACTTCCTCACTATACAGAAAGCTTTAGTCTCCCACTCTTGTACTTCCCAGTTTCACTGTGCACACTCAAAGTTGCCTCCAGTTCGCCCCCCCCCCGACCACCACCGCACACTTCACCCCCTAACAGTCGTGACCAGGTCACGCTCGCCCACAGCACACACTCACAGAGTGCCGTCATTACCGTGCCAGTGCCGTGGCGACCGTTAGTGCACCCGCTGCCCTCTCCGTCTTCTTCCTCTCCTCATTTTTTCTCCAGCTTTCCTCGGTGCTGTCATACTGCCCACAGAAAGCTATAGGCAATGTAAACCAGCCATAGCAGCATTTTTGGCCGCCCAAGCTGCTGGCTTGTAGGGCGGCCAAGAATTTTTTAAAGGATATATATATCTTAACCAAACGTGGCTGTTGGGAGAACATGAGATGATAGTAGTTTTTCGTAAGCTAGCCGTATTTCTAGTGAACTTGCCAGATTACTAAACCAGAAGCAATTTGATTGCCAGGGCTAGTCTTGTGTATCGTATTTGATTGGGAAAAACTATCTTTTGTGGTCCTCACAGGCTGATGTGTGTGGTTGAAGTGTGTAGCGTAGCTGCAACATCACAAGCTATTTCGCTTTACTTCAACATTGTAACAGTGTGAGTGTTTCTTCGATATGTATTGCCCACATCTCCTTAGCTGTTAGATAGTGCTTGACTCGCGTCTGTGCATTCACTTCATTTTTTTGCTCTGTACTCACCTTGCTCATCACGTAGCCCCCTCTCCATTTGTGTTATGCCGCTCCCGTCGATGGTGTCACCACATTAGCTATACTCCAATAAGTCTCTGCGTCAGTTCACATTTGGCTGTCGTGTATGAATCACATTTTGTGTAAACCGTGGGAAAACCAGAGCAAGAGCAGTTTGGAAGAGATACCTGACGGTTCATAAGAAAATTACTGTTAATAGAAGATGGTTCGAATACGAGATGAGAAGCCCACAGAGCGTCTGGTTTTTACATTTAAGCGTTCGAACCAGTTGTCGGCTTACCCGAGTGACACGTACGTCGTACAACGTCGCCAGCAGGCTCGGTCGGTTTTCTTATAGCCTACTCATCAGCTAAACGTTTGGTCGGTCTGCCGAGGAAAATTCTGTTGCTACGAAGAGATCAGTGTGAATGATGGAATTCGGTTCATACTTCCATCTTGTCTGAACTTATTCTGCTGTTTCACTGCCTAGCTTGCAATTTGTTTCGTGACCTGTGATGTACTCCATTATCATTTGTGATACCTTTGTTGCGGGGGTTTGGGCTAGTGAGGGCTGAAACGGAAAGCAAAAACATCTGTCAAGTCAACTATAATTGAATCCTGACTTGCTTCTTGCATGGGGCTGCGTTAATAGCTTATATTGTTGTCGCTAAATGATCACCCCTATTTTACTTTGCCTGCAATTTCTTGCTTTGAGAATACAAGCAGTGTACCTCTACTGTAGGTATAGGGTGTATTATACCCATGGTTAGTGTTACTGTTAGGGCACAAGAACATGGGATAAGCAGGTCGTAGGACAAAGAAGGTGTGCTGCAGCCGCAATTACATCCGTGGCACTCGCCGCCCAGTAGTGCTGCCGTAATCCGAGTCGGGAAGAGTCTCGTCGACGGTCAGAAACCGCTAACAGCGACCTAATTTTGGGCTGTACAGTTAGTGTTTTGCAGGTTGCGTTAGCGTAACTTCATTATGGTGTAGTTTGCTGAGCATGCACAGCCTGTAGTTGTGCTTAAGCCCATGCCAGATGATCCGCTCGTTATAAATATAAACTTTTATTACCTTCCTATACGGTAAAACGCGCGTGTTCGCCTGTTCTCATTATCCTGCTAAGGAATATTGGAAATTTAATATCCCACATTACGCGTATAAACTTTTGCTCAAAGATGATCCGGTCTTCATCTTCATAACTTTTTAAACCTATTTTTCAGACACATGCGACTCTTGTTCGCCTAAGAAATTTTTATTTATAATGAATTGTCCTTGTGTTCGCTCTAAAGCTAAAAGATAAGTGTTATTGTTTGGTTTTTACCATTACCTAAATTTATGATTTAATGAATATATTTGAAGCCTACTACAGTCATTAGTTAACAATTCTTCCAAGAGTTTCGAATATCTTCCATCTCGACTATACAGTAATGTTGATATTTTAAGACGATTCTCAAGCGCATGAAGAAGATCTTCAACCGTGGACCTCAAGGCCCAGCTGCTGGTGGATGAGTTGGGGGAGGAGGCCCCTGACGTCACCATCAAAGGAGAAAACCTGAGTGCCGTGTTTGGCGACAATACCTCAGGTCTTGTGGCCGCCCCTGACACCGGCACTTCTGTGTCCAGCATCGCCCATTCCAGCTGGCTGTCGCGTTCGTCAGATCTCGCCCTGCAAGATCTGTCCCTCAGTTTCGAGAACTGCGTGGCCAATTTAGAGTGTACCATAGACCCCATCCCTTCACCCTCCTCATCTGGCACGCGTAGTGCTGTTCCGTTGACTGCGGATACTTTGTTGTCTCGAAACTCGTCTGCGGTACTGCGAAGTGCCCTGCAATCTGCTGCGCGGACCCGTTCTAAAACACAAGAGCAACCGACCCATCGGTCGCTGGAACTCATCCAAGTCCCTGGACAGCAACGCCATCGTTTGGAACAACTTCCGGGCTACGAAACTCGCAACTCTCTATCACAAGAAGTTTCCAGTTCGTCCCAGGCCCGCCCGCGACTTTCCATCGCCGAAGACGTGTCGTTCTTGCCGAGTTTCGGCACGAGTTTCTTGCCTGTTTCTGACGCGGCGGCTTTGAGGCCTCCAGTTTCTGCTGTCTCGGTTACCTCAACTGCTGGCGAGATGATCCGCGCTTCTCAGTCCAGTTCTTTCTCTGTTGTGGACAGCCAGTCGCTTCCTATGAACGTGCAGTTCTATGAAGGTAAGGGTATCCGTGTGCTAACCAAGGTAGTGTTCATTGCATCTGATTGATGCACGTTGAGTGTGATTCAAATTAAAGGTATTCCTGTATGGTGTAGTGAGCAGAGGTTGTGATAAAATGGTAGTTTTGCGTAGCTTTAACACTTGAATTCTAAATTTGGCTTCAAAATCAACGGTCTTTTCAAACGTTTATTTTCTGTGTATTTTGTGGGAGGTGAAACGCCTTCTATAATAGTTGATGTATATCTAATTCTAATGTACAGTGAAAGAACACAGCTTTCTGTCATCCACAGCTTTCCTTGATTCTCTCAAACTATACTTCATCATTCTTTTATCAATCATGGGTAGGCGTACCTCAGGAGGACCCTATTAGTTATCTTGGCCTTAGCTAGGCCTTCGGGACATCTTTGTGATCGGGCCCACTCTGCATCCATTTGCCCTCCCTAGTCTAACTAACGTACGATTAAACTAAATGAAACTTGCGCACCGCACCCTCCCTCTCTTCTTGTCCATCCCACTCTGCTCACTCCCACTCCTGCCTCCGCCCTTCGTCCTTATTATGACAACTACGGAAATTTTTTCCCTCCCAACTTACCAGAGGCGCCGCGTTAATTTTTGCTCCGCACCCCGAACTTTTACGCTGGAACAAAGCCCTGTTTTGAGAGCTGCAACAGAGCCGACGCCTCGCGCCATTGAAAAAGTCCCATTCAAAAAATTATCTCTGGTCCGCTTGCTCGTGTTTGTGTGTCATTTTTATTGCTCATTTGCCTAAGATGAATCGTAGCCGTGACGGTGCCAACAGAACTTGTTTACCTCCTCAAACTTAGTACACCTTCTGAAGTCTGTGTTAATTATTGTTCAAGCCATTTTGTAATGGCAAATACTGGGTTCGGAAGCATCGGTAGAGATACTGGGGTTTCTCCTGTGCGCTCTCGTTGGTTTGTCTCTTTAAAAGATAGGGTTTCCATCTTATGTTATAGGGAGGTGCTCTTCCAGGGACACCGTAGTTTACCTTAACCTACCGAGATATTTTTTAAAGATTTGTATCCAATTTTCTTCATCCCATTTTCATACTCCTACTGCCTAGTGATGCTATTGTGTCATTCCCATCATGCTTTTCTTGGTGTTTGTATCCATGCGCGTTGTTCCCTTGTATGAACACTGTCGTGCATGGATCAAACTCTTTGGTCGACTACTAAAGTACTGGTCAAAACTTTTAGACCTGGAAAATGCTTGGGAAGAGAAAGCGTTGCGTATAATGCAAGTACTTAGATTAGATAGGCAGCAGTAGACGAACCAACAGGCCCATTTTCCAAGAGACACCGAAACTTACGCCCCATCCCTCGATGAGCTATTACCATTATGTTAATAGGATATAATTGAAGTAATCATACATTAATATATATATAAAAGTAATGATACATTAATATAAATGCATTTTGCTTTTGTTCTCGGTGATTTTTCTTTTCTTACCTGTAAACTGTAGGGTAAGGATTTGAAATATTCAGGTTTCATAATTGTATACTCTGTCATGAGTTTGTAGGCTCTCCTGTTATTATTAAAAAAACATGGTTTTTGGTGTTGTTCTGTCAATTTTCTATGGAATTTAAATACATCTTGAAGTGAAATTTCTCTGGACTAATGTTGGCTATTTGCGATTGGATATTTTTCCAAATTATTGCTGAAATTCTCTTTCAAACTCGTCTTTTCGCTATAGTTGCTTTTCTGTTACTGCAGCACTCTTAAGCTTGAAACCTTCTAGACATTAAGACAATAAAGTTGGCAGTTGTGGTTAGAATAAATTCATCGTGAAATTGGAGTTAATTACATTGAAATCGCCATCAGTTAAGGTCTCAAAAACTCTTGAGTTTGGAAGTTTTTTATAAGGTCTCACGAGCTTCTGCCGACGGTGCTTGTGTCCAATCCTTTACCTTCCTGGAGGCTTAAACTATGCGTGTATTATAATATTTATAGTAATAACTAGAGAAACACTCAGATCACTCGAGAGCTTATGCTTCCGCTGAACAAAGCATTGTGAACGAAAAAATCTAATTAGTCCTTGTGCCTGGATTTCTATTTGATCAGCACGAAAATTTGGTCATTTGTACCTCTTGACATTTCTAACAGTTCCTATAAGTGTTTTTTTTTCAAGATCAGTCCATAACTTTCTGAATTATGCTCTGAAAAAACAATATGACAGAAAAAACACACAAACACTTGATCATAGCCAAAGTTTAATCATTTGTGCCTCGTAACCTTTCTATTTCTACAAATTTCATGGAGATCATAACTCTTTGAGTTATCCTGGTGACAGTCAAACAGGCAGACAAACTCCAAAACTCCAGCAAAAAAAAAAAAAAAAAAAAAAAAAACGTAGTCTCCTTGGCGGAGGTAACGATAATATGTCTTCAGAAGCGTATCTTGTTTTACGCTGACAGTTTTACGCTAGAAATGTCTAGTCATTCTTGCGTGTAGTGCTGACTTGAAGTGTCTCCATTGCATCGAGAAGATCTAGCCTTTTTTTACACGTACATTCATTTCTTTATAGTCACCAACCGATCGGCAAACGGCGACCATGTAAATTTATAAAAGGCTACTTCATCCCGGTAACTCCGTCATAAAGCTGTAGCTAACGATTTTGTAATTTTCCCTTGTAACTTGTGAAAAACACAGCGGGTTGCATTAGGGTCCGTCTGTTGAAAAAATTCCGTATTTTGCCTCCCCAACCGTTCAAAATTTCCAACAGTTGCCCCAGAGAAATATTTCAGTTGAAAACTCAAGTAACGAAACT
This sequence comes from Parhyale hawaiensis, assembly GCA_001587735.2. Taxonomy (NCBI): domain Eukaryota; kingdom Metazoa; phylum Arthropoda; class Malacostraca; order Amphipoda; family Hyalidae; genus Parhyale; species Parhyale hawaiensis. Next base: position 3,329,493 of record LQNS02000227.1, read on the forward strand.
GCTAGCATTCAAATTTTGCAGACGATTGAAGCTAGTTCTTTATGGTACATATTAATTTTTTCTCCGTCCCTTTTATTGAAATTGGCTGAATCGTGAGCCTTGAGATAATAGCTATGGTGGACGAGTCACAACTATCGAGGTTCTTCTGGACGAACGGCATGGTCGTGTTTGTACGCTTATTGGACTGTATCCTCCGTGCTGTCTGGTGTTTGCCATCCGATGACCTCTCAACTCACACACAGAAGATATTCAATCTCTTCATATTCAGCAGCGGATATCATTGTCATATTCTTAAAAAAGTTTAGCTTCCATGCAGTTTGGACATTAGCGCTTGCGCTGTGTCATGCTGTCGAATTTCATGTTATTCATATCAGTGTTTCAGAAGTTTAGAGTGCCCTGTAGGTGGACTAAACGTTCATTATTCAGTGGATATGACCATTTTTGATGGGAGCGATGATGAGTTGTCATGTATGAATTCTCACTTTACTATTTTTAGCTTGGAAAAAATTTATTTTCTCCATAAGCTAGATTTTTTCTAAACTTTCTGTCAGTTCTGTTGCTCAGACTGAAGTGCTTTAGAGTTAAGCGGATATGTACTCTGGAAAATCTTCGTAACCCTGAAGAGCCTGAATTAAATAGAATTTATACTGGTCGAGCGCAATTTCTAACTCGCTATAAGGCCCAAACTGTGAGAATATTATTACCCGTGGCAGCAACATCGGTCTTGCCATGGTGTCGTTGTATTGAGAGGACCCGCCGTCCACATTAGATCTATCGCTGGAATTTTACCCCCGCTTGCATCGGAGTTTTGCTGTGACGCCGATGGCCCAATTGGATGTGCTGCTGCTGCTGTATCGCTGCGCTCATTTTTGTTCCTGCGAACCACTCGTCGTCTTTCATGTTCCGCTGTCCTGGCTTCATTTTGCCGACGTGTGCCCTACCTACAATAGATTATTTATATTTGCCCTTAGGCCCAATGATGCCGCGACAAGAATTATCTTTATATTCTTCGCTTTGAGCGAAATTATCGACGCTCGTCTAGGATCAAAAAGCTGCTGTCTTTTCATAGAGCTTCTATTGAAGTGCTGACCTCGTCAGATGTAAGAGTGATCCCTCTGTGGAGTTTTTCGCTTGTCTTTGTGTAGAGCTGCCCGATGATCCCGATAGCGGCGCACCCTACGAGGACACGCCTCCGTCTCCCGTATACGTGTTCGGTACGTCAGGTGCGTGCTTGGATCGTGCCAGATTCTGGTCCATTTTCACTTACGTGCATATTTACATTCCCTTACACGAATGATACTAGGGCCTGTCCCGTTTTTATGTACGAATGTCTTTTCTCCGTATATTCATATTATTCAGTATCGGTGCTTGTGGTGAGTGCTACTTCACTTTCATGTCCTGACGTCACCAGCAGCTCCGCCATCATACCTATACTTATTCTGTAGTGTCCACGTGACTCATCTGTGCATGGTCCATTTCCGTGTACTTGCGTATTCACCAGCAGTTTCAAAGGACTGGGAGATCGCTGCCAACATCAGCATTGTCCTGTACCTTCACTAAGTCGCTTTTGTGACACAAGTAGCTATGATCAGAAGATAGCTTATGTAACGCTGCTCTTATTTAAATGCTATGCGTGAAATCACGCTATGACGCTGAGCTCCTCAGAAATTTCCTGAGCAATATGGCCATGGCATGCATCGGTAAATATTCGCCCCATGCTTCTTGTCGAGAGGAAATTAGTTGATAGCAGCCCTGTCTCCTCAGGGGGGGGCAAAGGATGGGCCATAGTGTTGGGTTAATTTAGGTTCGAACAACTTATGCTATGGCGCCAGGCAACCCCAGGGGGCCCGTGTTGGTTACCTCAGCCATTAGCTAGACCTTCGGGTCGCTTCTCTTTCGTGTCCACTTTGCTTCCTTCCCGATTTCATACTCCTACTTGCTCATGCTTTATTGGGTACACCTTCGTGCATGGGTTCCCCGTTTCTCTTGGCATACTATATGTCCCTTGCTCTTTCCTCTGTGATGTCGTTCTGCTCGGAAACGGAGGCTTGAACTTCCTAACTATAACTAACATAATAGCAGCCCTGTAAAGAGCTATCGCCTTATCGCTGTCTTAATAAGCAATCGTGTATTTTCTGTTTGAGCATCGCTTCAGAGTTATATTCTTGTCGAGAGTATAAAGCAGATCTTGCAAGTGCTAGAATTCATTGGGATGGTACCGGTCAGGTTCAGTGTATTCAGTTGACAAAATGTGACAGTTCCATTATGAAGCTTTTGCTTTAGTTTAATGTGAAGAACATTTTACGTTGTATAACACTGTGCATTGCGCATCAGTTGTTGCAGCAACTGTGCTTCCAACTTTGTGGCGCGCGCGCGCGTGAGAGCGACAGGTCTCTAGTTTGCTGTTGATCGAGAGCACACTATGCATTCGCGCGCGCAGCTTGATGAGCGGATGTTCAGCTCGACTGTTATTTTTGCCACCGCCTTCTACTGGGTATGGATCAGGACGGCACGCTATGGGCACATCCTCGGGTCAAGTAGCCCGTGCGCACGCATTTTGTGGTCCTAGTATTAGAAGTTCCCGTAGAGTTCGACATCACGGAATTTGCTAGTGGGAAATTTGAAAATTTTAGAAAACAGGTGGGAAAAGTAGCGTGCTAAGTAGGGCTGGTAATATTCCGTAGTTTTGTGCGTTGTTAGCTCTAATGGTTAAATACCTAGCGTATTTAAGGGGTGGTAACAATACGTGACGCGAGTGTCTTACCAGGTCGTCACCAGCACATGTGAACTTCGACGTTGCCGTCCGAGAGATATAACTATCTTACCAAACTGACCCATGTCCAAGAAGGAACCTTAGTTTCTTTTCGAGTGGCGACAGCTTGTTTCCAGTTTATCAACCTTGCTAGTTTTAAGATCACCCTGCTGCAAATTTTTTCCATTCATTCGCGGAAGCTCCAACTTCCATCTAAGAATATCAAATCTTGCATTACATTTCAAGGAGCTTATGGTACTATTTCACCAATGCATTGTAAATATCACACCTTGTCACCTAAAATGTATTTCGAATTTTTTATCAATTTCTTGCTCTCTGGAACTTCGATATCTCACAGTGCAGGGCAGTTCTATCTGGAGATCTATCGTAAAAATATTGTATGATGGTGACCATTGTCTGTATTATATTTTGAGGTCTCCATTATAGAAGAAGAACGGAATTGGTTTGTAGAGAGTGCACAGCAACTAATGTCTTGCTCTTGGATATTACCGGCCTGCCACGTCCGGGAGTCGGGAGTGAGTCGGTGCTCCCTCCGAATGCCGCCTTTCATTGAGGTTCTTCCTATAGAACGGTATCGGTGAGGGCATCATGTCTTCAATACCACGCACCTGGACGTTCCCAATAGTAGCTGGGCCTATGGCTTCCTTTGACGCTCATTGCTTCTCAAGGTGCTCTGTCAATTTTCTCATATCTATTGCATGAAGACATTAATTTTATATCTGCTTTCACGTTTCAGATAATAATCCTTGGCAGTAGCGTTTTGTTCTTTTTCCACCTGATAACCGAAACTACGGTGCTTAATTGTTACCTGGCACGTATTGCTAATCAAGTACAAGTACAGTGGTTGAAGTAAGCATGCTAATCCTCAAGGTCTTGTGTATGTTAAACGAAATCTATGCAGCAACGACACATATTTGCCCTGTGTGGACGCGAAGTTTCAGCATTTGTCAAAAAATTCTTTGTGGTGTTGTTGTTGTTCTTCAATTACTGTTTGGATGTATTCCTCGTGTTTTCTGTACCTGTCACATATGCTGCAGCCTTTTTCTTCTTTTGATGTAATGCTACAGTATGTCAGGAAGTTTAAAGTGTCGTTGATTTAGATAGCTCCAGCAAGATAATCTATTTCATTAGCTTCAACTTGTCTGGATATGTCATGAGCATTGGCTTCGTTACTCTTTTATTCGAGTTACTGACGTTACCCTTGAAACGATGTCTTAACTCATTTATACAATATTAACGCGCACGACCAAAATTCCAGACAAATTAAAGCTAACGAGATCTGCATATTGGAACTATCACAATTGGCATTGTAAAACTAACTTAGAATGGTAATAATAATGTAAGATTCCCGGAGCGCTGGGATTAAGCAATATGCAAGTACAGGAATTGAGTCTTGAACAGTCCACTCTGACGCTGGCCAGCGTCGCCCACTCAAGGAACATCAGATGTTGCGCTTCTCTTTTATGTGTAATTTTCGTGAGCGGCAATTTCCTGTTTTCGCATGAACTAACTAGATACACTTGTCCAGTAGAACGATCCGTACTGCTTTGCACCTGGGGATGGACCATTACTGAGGTTTGTAGAGTTGTTGGTAATTGATCGGGCCAGTGGACCTGAAGATGGGCTTTCATTCACCCTGTTTCTTAACTTCACGCTATTAAGGACAATCGTCAACTATATTCAAGTTTTCCTCCGTTGTTGCCATTGTAATGGGCTATTATGCCCCGGATTAATTCTACCTAATTTGTAGTAATTTCGAATCACTTAAATTGGTTGAGGCCGCTGACCATTTCGTACCAAAGTCAACGGAAGTTCGTTAGCAGCCAATTCCGCACAAGTTGTCTATGCGGCGTGTTCTGGTTGTGCTGCCTTTGCATGATGGGGAAGCGGATGTGAGGCCTTTGTCGAGCGTAGAGAATCTTATTTTTATATTAACCATATGCAGGGCAGCCATTTCATTGACGTCACATGCTGTTTCTTATGACCTAAATCATGCCGTCAATCGCATTAGAGTCTATGGATGTCATATCAGATAACATTTGACGTTATTAGTTCAGCGAAGTTATAAAATTCTTCACCTACAAGTATTGTCTAGCTCCTCATTGCTATTGTAGGCGTCACCTAGTTTGAATAGAAAGCTACTGTGCTACCAGTCTTGCTTTACTAATTTTCAGCAGTGAAATGAGGACACCACGTCTCAAAGGGACAATTTAAAGTTCTTTTTTATTTATTTTTTTTTGCACTGCTTTAATGCCCTAGAAAGTTTATAGAAGTGATTGTTGTGAATAATTGTTCCTAAACTCGATGGATTATGCTCGTTTAGTGAATTGATGGCATTCAACCTTTATTTTTAGCAGTTAGTATGTTCACATCATGTGGGTGTGACATGCATGCTCCAACAACCTTTGGCTTTCTGTCTGTTTTCGTGATGCGTATATCCCTTCTAATATAATAGAACGCTTCGTTTATTTATTTCGTGTCCGCATATTAATAAAATGGCTAGGCGGAAAATCGCCCAGGTTGCAGATTGTGTAAGTAATTAAGTTACGTTTTCATAGACTTCGATGACCAAATGGCAGAAAAAGAAGAAAGTGGTATCTTATCCCTATATCTGAATGCACTTCTTGCTTAAAACACTTCTTGAAATTGAAACAATATATTTGCAGCTTCTGGAGTCTGAGTTTATAACTTTTTTCTCTCAGGTCACGACATATGAATTCGGTAGATGATCAACGAAGCACTCACGAAATGATATTTCACGGGCACTAAACAGTATTTCCTTGCTTGCTTTCTTTCTTTGACGGAGCAGTTTTCGCTTCATAGACCAAAATTTCAGCTCTTCAATGAAGCAGATATTCGAGTTTGAAACACGGTATCATTGCTACGGTGCACTTACATTGCTTGTAAGCTGACTTGAATTGCATTCAAGTTTATTGCAGTGTTTTGCTCAAGATTATACTTCTGCCTCTCACTATGAAAGACGCACGATTTGGCTTGCTGTAGGCAATAGTCCTTTCGGCAGGACGTCCTGTGTTTTAGCTGTATATGAAAGAAAACTCAGGATATATGACAGTCAGTTACACATTTGAGCTACTTGAATATGGTATATAGAATCTATTGTGTGGAAGGCTTAAAAAATACTATCAGTGTTAAATGTAGCAGCCGTTTTATGCATTCCGGTGAGAAAACATGTAACCCAAAATATACGTATTGAAATGAAGTTTCATGTCTTGCGTATAATCAGGAGGGTCCCCATCAACATTAACCCCAACTTTCGGCAGTACCCTAACTTTCTCATTACCAGAAACCGCTCGCGACAGCTGCTGCTGTCACGAGTAGCGCATACAGGTAGAGAGAGAGACCCAAGCCTAGGGTTTGAAATTCAACCAATGCTGTTGTCGAGTAAGAGCTGTAGAACTCCCGCCTTTGGCCCCTGTATATATTGGAGCGACGAGCTGCCGCCCTCAATGGCTGCGATCCAACAATCTTCACAATTACGCTCGTATTCAGTGCATCCCACTTGCTTCTGCCTCGGCTCCAATGCCGCTACTCAGCCGTGTTTATACTTCCTTCTATTTGGCCTCTTTTGAGAACTTTTTGATGATCTCTTCCGAGACTGCCGTCGCGTAATTGACTTTCCTTGCGCTCTTTCTCTGCTACTACACTTTCGTTTCATTCTTTTCTCTTATGCTGCTTAACATATGTGTCATTAAAATGTCATTAAAAGAGTTAACGTTAGTTTTTCAATTTCGTTAGAATGACATAGGATAGCAATGTTGCGGAAGTTAGTTATAGAGAACCAGTACCGAGCGGTAAAGCTGGAATACCGGTATGTATTCCGCCAACTGCTTATTTCTTTGACATGCGTAACTCGACCTTCTTTTTTTTTCGCTTTGTTGCTGAAGACGGCTACTTAACAGATCGGTAACTCGTTATTTATGCTTGGAATTGATCACACGCTTGTGTATAATAATAATAATTTCTATGGAGTTTATATGGAGTTTCAATAATAATAATAATTAGAACGAATCCTGTCTGGGGAAATCACACGCATACTCCTCTGATCAAAGGTTCGTGAGCTGTTTCTAATTAACATTGTATAAGTAGTCTCAGTGGTAACAGGTATATAAACATCGCAGAAAATGTTGTGCAGACGCGTTGGAGGCCTAAAAATGTGTAGTAGGTAGTGTTGTTGTTAAGGGGCGTTGAAATTTTGTTATTTATCATTTAGATATGAGAGATAATTCGAATACCTCGGTTAGTCTGTTATACAACGATTTTTATCATACTCTGTTTTTTTTTTTACAGGTCCGATTTTAGATGTATCGCTGTTTGTTGCAGTCAACATCAATGACGTTCATTAAATTTTCAGCACCTTTTTTTTTAACAATGCTAAACAACAATTTTTTTAGCTACAAAATAATTTTTCATTTCAATAGGCTTGAGACAAGTTACGGTATCTTAACATTTACTGCAGCTGCGGCACTGACGTACCTGACAGTGATGCTTGTAACAGTTTGCTTCTGTTGTTGATTTTGTCTTCCTTAGTCTAATTTTTCTTTTTTTGCAGCCTTGCTGTTTGTAAGCGCTGTGTACTATCAGTGAAACTTCGTCTCGTGTTAAATTCCGTGTTGTAAATTAAACGGAAGTGACGGTAGAAGGCTGTTGATCCTTGACCTTAATACTAATCATTGCCAGCTCGGCCGCAGCAACACTGCTTCCATTCATTCGTTTTCATTAACGCTGTTGTTCGAATGCTGAACTGCATGTCTCTCTGCTCCCTGCTGCCAGATCAGTTTGTTTGTTCTGCTCAAGAGGGAAATCCCACAAAGGTTTGCCCAAATTCGATAGTTTGCATATTCTGCGTTGTCTTTGAACGCCTAAATTAATCCGCATTACATCGATGCTGATTGAATTGCAGCGTACGCATCGATTTGTTTTTGCAGGTATTCGATTTAG
>LQNS02000227.1:3338654-3356379 GCA_001587735.2 Parhyale hawaiensis
ATTTGGTGGAGTCTCTTGAGTGGCGCGTGAGCAGCTTCTCCACACCGGCAATCATCCCTCCTCAAGAGTCTCGCTGTCAATAGAGGATAATTTCAGGAGGAGCCCGCAGACTTCTGCCGCTCTTGTGTGAGTGCCATCAAGGAGCATCGTTGTGGCGGCTGCCTTGGCTTAGATGAGACTCAAGTGCTGGATTGTGTACAGGGTGTTGCTTCCGTCTGCACTGTTGCTTGTCTCTTCGTACAGTATTTTGGCCGTCTTTATATCGCGCAGCCTTTCCAATTATAAGGTAGAGAATGTTCGGTCAGCACTTGATTTATCACTACCGCTCATTAATATATAATTACTGAACCTTTAATATTATTGCATCGCTGAACCCTTCGTGTTCCGCTAGTAGCTATTTTTTGTAAACAACCTCCTCGCAGTAGAGGCTCATTCTTCTTGCATTTTCCCGTTGTACTTTGTTTTATAGGCGGAGTTGGTCGAATGCTAAGTGCTGGATAAGAGCTCGCTGTATGTAGTGTGGCGAGCGTTCTCGGGCCAGCCGTGCACTACGTATATATGCCACAGCAATACGCTATATACTGTGCTGTGCAATTTGATCATTTGCGATGGGCCGGTTATACGAGCTGTGTATTTTATGGCCTGCCATTTCTTTTTGTCGCATATCCAAGCTGCGTGAAGCTATTGTGAATTTCAATCACTGCTGTAGCTCTGGTTTTTGCAGGGCAATATTAACTCGCTTGCGCCCAAATTAGCTTCAAGTTCTCCCACCAATAGCCTTGTTCATAACGTACTGCAATGGGGTCAGCAAGCTTTGATGGTTATGAACATGTGTAGTTTCTTCTAGCATTAGAATGTAGCTATATCTATCTGTGCTGCACATCTGTATGCGTTACAATAATATTAAAATGTCGCCTCATATACCCCTACCATGACAAACCATCGACGGAAATTTATTCTATTTGTATACTAGGGAATAATTAGTCGGAAGTTACTGCCTTTCCAGAAGATAGATATTGCATGTAGCTATATGATACAGCCGTCCCCAGTACCGGAGATTGCATATCCATATTTCGCTGTAAAACTCACGTCGTTGTGCAGCGTTGTATAGGGCCTACTTGCGAGTTCCATCCTGTTACCCAGTTTGGTCTGGGGCGCGGGCTGTGTGAGGGGAAGTTAGATGTTGGCCAACTGCCATTGTATAGTGATGCCTGATCTGGCATAATAGTGGAGCGTGAAGTTAGAGAGCCACTCTGACGAAAGCAACAAGAGGTCCTTCGGGTCCTAACAAGCAGCGACCACAATAGAGCTGGTGCGGCCCCTATCATTCCAAGGGACCAACAGCTATTGCTGAGCTCCACATAGTGCTCTGCAGTTCTATGTTGGCCGCATATGCCCATGCGTTTGCTTTAGTTACCGACCGTAAAATCATATACGTTTATTCGATGTCTATCGGGGAGTCATCGGGAATATCATACAATAGCTAAAAATGTTTCTCTTAGGTTTGTTTACGTGTATTACACAAAGTTAAAGTTATGTTGTGGTAAAACCCTTCCTTCTGTTGTCAGTAGTATTTCGCAAAAGTTTTCCAAACGTATTTTTACGGACTGTATCTGAATCATTTGAATCCCTGTAGGTAGCTCTGTGTCCATTGCTATCGTATTACTGTACGGTTCTTGATAAAGGTAGAAACATTATCTTTTCTCCCGGTATTGGGTAATAGTTGACAGTCGAGGATGTTTAGAAGTCTGGAAAACAGGAAAAACTCAGGGATAAAATTACTAAGAGAATTCTCAGGGACCAGGAATCAAAATACTCAGGGAATTTCTGCAGGGCAACGGATGGTGTTCATTTTGTGGGGTTATTTTCGTTCGCCAGAGCCTGAGCCAAATGAGGATTATTTGTTCCGCAAAGCCGGGGTAAGGTGGGCGACTGTCTAGCTCTATTTTGCTGCAAATCCTAATATTGTGAGGGAGATTTGTGACATTTTCAGTCCCATTCAGCCCATAACCCAATGGTAATCACACTATTTTGAGAAGAAATGGACAATCTGACACTCGAGGAGATTAAGAACAATCAGGGAGAACGCAAGGAAAACTGAGGGAGTTTTAAAAGTCCCGATCGCTAGACACCATGTGACACGCTCTAATGATTTGGGTTGCCTACAGTGTACTAAATAATAATTCGAAAGATCTTCCGTCGAGCAATTGCTACTCAAGCTTTGCTTGAGGTAGAGCTCGTGCTCGTACCGTATATAGCCGTGTACATCACGTGTCTATTGCGTTATTGGACTCTGTAATATCGTTAGTCTTCTCCCGAAATCGAACAGTTACGCTACAGGACGTAATATGTGTGTGGTGCATGAGTTGCTTCTTTTCCTGAGGCACGATGTGGATTTGTGTTCAGTAATTGGCTAGGACATCTAAAAAAGTTCCTTGCTTTTTCAGTTTTTTTTTATTGTGCTATCGACCTGTACGCACGCACGCACAGCTTAGCACGCGTGCCTGTGTCTTGCGCACATTAGCTGTTTTGTTGGTCGGAGCTCATGACGCTACATCTTTTCTCTGTATTCAGCAAGAGAAACTGACAAAGGCGTTCATGCGCTGGATAAACCCCCTGCATGAGCTGTATGACCCCCTCAGCGTGTTGAGCTGTCGCACACGGTTATTTTTCCTTTCTACCACTAGTTGGGGTGCTCCACCAGCTGGTGCACCTTTTGGTTACATTGTTTATGGAGCTGCAGCCGACGTCGGCCCATGAGCTGGAGCAGTTCTCCACAGCCATGGCGCTGTCTCCGGTTCACCTGCACACAGCAGCCCCCCCCCCCCCACGCACACATACATACACACCGCTCCCACTACAGCGAGCGGGCGAGCGTCACTAACAAGCTGTAATCCTGACCAGAAGAGGATCAGTGGTGCGTTCCCGAGTTCCTCATGTGCACAGCACAGTTGCTCCTTTAATACTCCTGGTCATCAGTAGAGCAGCTCCGCTCGGCGGCCCCCTAATCGTAGCTCACTTCCACCAATTAGACCTTCTTCTCTCCTAAGTCTGGACCGTCCTTGTCCAAATTGCTCCATTGTGCGCTGCTGCAAAAATTCTTTGGGATGTTTTGCTGGTCGATCGAGTCCCATTTTGTGCATCATGTTGGTAAGCTGCATTGTGTGCTGAGCGTGGATCGGCTGCTGTGTTATATTGGTCGTGCTTCTGTGTGTAATCGCCTGGTAACACTCGACCATAACTCCCCTCATTTTTGGAGGAAGCAATCGCGGCAGTAAAGTATTGTGGTTCTATCGTATGCGCGCCTGCTGGCCAACTTGTGCATTACTGGCGACTGAAAGAAATTCATCTTACCGACTGGATCCTGTTTGGCACGCGTGAAAAGCTCCCTTTACCCACTTCCTGCTGCTGACTGATGGCGGTATCTATCGTTCAAAATTTGTATGGTTCCTACTGGCAAAAAATTAAGCTTTTGCCACAATATTGTCTAGTAATATACATTGTAGTTATCTGTTGTTCGTCAAGGAAGCGTCATGCTCGCCTGAGAGCAGCCCTTACCTACTCAGCCGACGCCACTGCAAAGGACTTCGCTGTTGTTTGGTCGGCACTCTTGTACGCTAAACCAAGTCAGCGCTTCTGCACATCTACATTGAACAGATTCTATTGCATTTAGATATTATTGTGTAATAACTAGTGTGCCCGTCCGTCGAAATGATGCCAAAGACTTGATGATGATGATGCTTGTATGTTGATCACTTTCATTACTAATTTTCTTACCCCACATGCAACTGCACATTCCTCTTGAGAAGCGAAATTCTTATTTACGTTCAGTGACATGAAAAAAAAATTATTCTCTTTCAGCCCGCCATGAGGCATCACTCATATAAATTTCAGCTCGGTTTCAGATACGTCATGATATTATACATTAGTTGAATTTTTTCACACAATTAAGCTTTTTTTTTGCAAAGGGAAAAGTCAAATTTAAAAAATAATGGCAAAACGAAGCCCTCCGGTTTTTGGTTACGCTTTGTTCCGTTAATTTAAGCGTCAACCTGAGAGCAGCTGATGTTTGGTCGTCAGAAGAGTATATATCACGATGAATAAGAGAGTTGAGAGAAACTGTAGATATCTTTATAGCTTAGATTTCAGCGTTGGCAGAACAAGATGTGCATTCAACTATTGAGTTGCCATAATAATCCATCATCTGCAACCTGGTTTATTTTGTGCACGCCATGTCTCCTGAAGCTGTCAGAATACATAAATAGCCGTGTCGCCTCTCGACCGCCAGCACTTGGTGTTTAGCATTTAGAAAGAACTGGTTCATCATAGCACAGCTGCAGTGCACATAGCTCGACATTACCAACCTACGGAAGCATCAACTGTATCTTTATGGAATATACGAATTAGAGTTTACCATCCTTTTGACTAACCATTACAGACAGTACCAGTATCAGTAGTATTTTAGATTAGGTTAGATAGGCGGCAGTAGACGAACCAACAGACCCATTCTCAAAGAGACACCGAAACTTTCGCCCGGCCCTCTATGAGCTATTGCCATTATGTTAGTAGGATATAAAAGTCTGGGGAAAAGAGAAGAAAAAAAAAAAAGATGGGAAAAGACTCTCAGCAAAGGAGACGGGAAAAGAATCTCAGCCAAAGAGACGATCATGAATGCACGCAATCACGATCAATAGCCGCTGATATGTGAAGTTAAAGATGTCAGACAGTGTAGTTGGAGAGGATGAGAGAAGAAGACGGATTAAGAAAGCCTCGGACTCTTTGGCCGTTAAGAGTTTGCGATTCCTGGAAGAGGAGTTCTTAGCTGTGGAGGATGTTGCTCCCAATGTATGTCAAGACGATTTTTAAACTCATTGACTGATTCCACTCTAACAACGTCGGAAGGGAGTCTATTCCAAATGCTGACTATGAAATACGGAAAGAACTGCTGACTTAAGGTCGTTCTTCGAGCTTTATGCATGAGTTTTTGACTGTTGCTTCGCAAGTGATCATCAAGGTCTCTTTCAAAGAGTCCTGTTGTAGGTACGTCGCTGCCTCGTGGCGTAAGACAATCTGCCGCTGTGGAGGCAAATTCAACGCCATTTTTGATGGCGAGCCGCCAAGCCTAGCATGCGTCACATTTGGATCAACCCACTCAACTCCCTGCAAAAAAAAAAAACAAAAGAAAGAAATCATGAACATTGTTCAACTCCTTCTACCTGTGTTTGGGTGGACAGACAAATTTACAAATATATTGGTATATACTTAAATTTTCAACGAAAACAGTATCACCTCTCTCACTTCGTTCGCAGGTGATAAAAAAAAACAGACAAATGTACATTGGTCTATATTGTAGTAGATTGTCAGCTTTTGGTCGTTGTTGCGTTTGTAGTTACCCTTATGGGGTGTCATTGGCATTCATGCCACGATGTTCACTTTCAATTCTCGAGTTTCGTTTTTCCTCGTGTGCGAAGGAAAACTCCTGTAAAGGTCTATCGTTTTCTCACTCCCGTCCCTTTACTTGCTGTGGACGTACTAGAGCATTTTTCAGATTATATTACCTACTCGCTCTGCATGATGTTTCGTCAATGGCGTCATTGCACGCGATGGTCTGACAGATTTAGCTATGCCTTTCAATAGCGCTAGGAGCCGGAGAAAAAAACAATCCCTCTGTATTACTCACTTTGTCCACACCCTGTTTGTGTCTCCACGCTGTCTCATATATCATTGCTGGTTATGATCGAACCATGCACTTCCGTGTCTGTACATGGGTTTGTTGGCCTGACAGTGCACTCTACGGTGCCGATCGAGACCTTTTATGTTAAATATTGTTTTTTTCTGTACCTATTGCAAAGTCTACCTAGTTTGTTGCTATATTTGTGTTGAAATAGTTTGAGGATGGTCCTCGACTGGAAGCGGTCTGTGCTACTGCATGCGTGCAATAAGCACGTGGCGGGTCCGTTTTCGTAGTGCGCCGCCTGTTAGTCGTTCAACTGCATTGCTTTGACTTACGTTCTTTACATTCATTTTAACAAGCAAAAAAAATATGCTGCTGCACTAGGTTTTTTTCTGCTATTACAAGAGCGGTGTTGTCCTGCCTGCATTGCTTGATTTGGACTAGTATATCTTATTATTTTCGTTATGTTGTGACTTAATTGTTGTGAGGCTTTAACGGCCAACGCTTACAGTACGAGTCGGAGTCGCCCCAGTCGGATATTTTGTGGCCCAGGAGTCGGAGTTGGACCTGGGCTGCCCGACTCCTCAGCCCATGTACGAGTACTTTACTGTGAAATCTTTTGTGGAATGATACTCGGTGTGTCCGGTAGTGTATGCGTGGCGAGAGTCCGTTGCTGTGCTGCTACCGTGCGTTCGGTTGCGGCTGAAAGCGAGTGTCAGCGCTTGTGACGTGCCCCTGACGTGCCTGTGACGTGCCCCGGACGTGTTGTGAGGCAGCAGAGGCTGACGTCTCGTTACCAAATTACACGCGACTGACAGCCGCCAATGTTGACTGCTGTCCTGACTTGCTGTGTGTGTGTGTGTGCAGGTCTTGTCAAGCTCGGTATTGTTGTACTCACTTGTTCCTAATAATTAGCGGGGAAGCCCCGCACGGGGCCGTATAACTGCTTGTAAACAGCACTGCTGCGAGTGCGCCTCCTCACGTTCCTCAGTTGGATATGATACTGCCCGACTGTACTTAGCGAGGAATAGCGCTGGAAAATTCATAGACTGTCCTACATATGTAGATATGTATGGAACCACTGAGTAATCTGGTGGTTTTGTGTTCGAGCGTCCTTCTGTTTGTTGTTCACTCAATACTTCCTTCGGTGTAACATTGTTTTTTCTTTCTTGCTTTAGTGAAGTTTCACCCAATTTATTGAAAGGATTGAATTTCTGTGTTGGCACATATGTGTTATAGGTGTCGGTGCGCTCTCATGTCTGTAGTTGTATTTTAGTAATGATGTATATATATCGTACCGTTCCGAGTTTTTGTGCATACCATGCACACTATTTCAATTTGTAACTTTGTTATGATAATTTCATCCCACTAAACAGTTTACCGATAATTGAGCAATAAAGTTGGGCTGCATGGTTTTGGTTTCCGCAAATATTATAATTAAAACACTCACGTTAACAAGTAGCTGCATGTACCGCATTGCAATTACGAGCCATAATAGATTAGCCTCGTTCACCTGATCGAGTGACGCACATTTGGACTTCTGTTAATCGCTCTCCATCGGCGTAAAGCGATGCGTTACCCCACAGGTAATCCTTACAAATGTTATTGTCTAATTTGTCGGTTACAATTAAAATCTGCTCTAAGGTCTAATATACGTGGGCATTTTCTCGTTGATATATTTGATGCACTGGCCTACTCGTGGCACTGCCTACGCAATGTCGATTTTAATTGATTATGCTCGTATGTGTTAATCCAGAGATGAGTGTAAGTCCAGGCTGATATAATGATTGCTATATTGCTGTGCACTTGCTTAACGATTATGATATCACTTCACTTCACTGATTATTCTGCTTCTGAGTTCTGTGAGCAGTAAGAGCGGCAAACCCCTGGCACATGAAGCTTGTTTTGAAGTACTTGCGCCGCCTTCGGTTTCCGAATAGCTATAGCTTACTCGGTGTTCAGCGGCAACTTAAGCTTAATGATCATTGCACTGAAGAGAAGTTTTTCGTCTCTTGATGACTCTGCGGATATTACACCGAACAGTTAAATTACTCCTGTTCATATAACTACGGACGTTGCAGCGAACAGTTTAGTAACTCGTCTCTGTATCACTGTACATTGTACCGAACTTATAGTAACTGTACATTATGCCGAACGGTTAGTTATACATATCTGTATAACTGCGGACACTACACCGAACAGTCAAGTTACTCATGTCTATAACAATGGACATAGTACCGAACAGTTAGCTACTTGTGTCTGGTGGATAATTCTACGGACATTGCACCGAACAGTTAAGTTACTCGTGTATCTATAATTTTACGCTATGTCTCCTGTTAAGCATGCCTTTTACGCATGAGGGGCCTGCTGTTATCTCACCGGGCTTTGGATATTTAGGTCGGGGCCCCACGGAAAGCAACAAGCGACGCAATGCGATTTTTACGGCAGTCGTGTTGCAGCAATGCACGGGTGTCGCGAGGCGTCGCAGTTGCGGCGGTGGGGACAGCAGACTGCTGTACCCTCCGTTACATTTTGTCGTGCAACAAATTTGTCGCGTTGCAGGTCGCTCGTCTCGCTGGTGGGGCGGCGGCCTTACGTTCGGACCGTCGTCGCTGAATGTCTCAAGTCATGCATCAGCCGAGTTAGGATGGGGAAATATGTTGGGCTGGAGCTGGGGAGGGAGAGGGTCTCGGTCGGGGAGTTTGAGGAGGGTGCGGAAGACTTTCAGTTTTGCATGGTTACACCTGTAGCTTACGTTAGGCTTATCGTCGCACATCCCGTCTATTTTGAGTGAACTGAGCAGCTCCTGTCACAATGTGCTGCTGGTGTAGTTTACTCAAGTTGTTTGGCACTTGTGACTTTTCTGTAGTGTTACGCTTGTCCTAACTTCCCGCTTGCAGTGTTCGGTCCCAATTCTTTCTTTGCATCCTCTTCGTCGACTAGGTTCAACCTCGTTCTTTGTCGGTGGTCCTATATCCTACGTTATGTTCTCATCGATGACTTGTTTACTATAGTGCCGGATTTTCTGTAGCTAAATATCACAGTACATTAGTCAGGCCTGTGCTCTTTTGTGAGCACAGTCTGAGACTGTTTCTTCGGGCAGTCTTATGTGTGATTCGAAAATAAACCGCATATCAGTAGGACAATAATTGATCTCTTTATAGTGTACTTGTGCTTCAACTATGTAACAGTGGTGTGATTAATCGATACCTGCTGAAGTGGGTTTGATACAAGTATAGAACTTTCGCATATATGGTAATGTGGGAAGAATATGAGGAGTTTCGTATCTTTATTGTGCCTTGGGCGCATCGATGACGAAAAATATTAGCTCATATTGATGCCGGGGCGCATTTGAATTATTGAGATGCTCGATCTCTGACATTCCGATTAAAAATTATGGTCGGAAATAACCATGCTTTTAGTCGAGCCTACACGGAAATCATCCGTAAACAACGGCGATTATAGGATGCTCTTCAACTTTCATGGTTTGAGTAATTCCATTATTTCCAACCATAATTTTTAGTGGAAAGTAGCACATAATCATGGATGATTTTCACTCTTATATCCGTACATACCGTACGCATCCATCTTACACTCATGTTTGTCATTAGTATATCCTCCTTGTTTATTGGTATTTCTATCTACAAATTGTAATATCTTGAAGTTGATCGAAATGAACTATCTCGATGTTATGGCCAAGGTGGTATAAATCGCTTCGGTGCTGAACGCTAACTGTGCCATACTGATACTTCTTCTCAAAGTGTGAGGAAGTCATAATAAGTTCATGTTAGGTTCCTCCAGCTCTCGTACGCCAGATGCTTTGACCGATAATACTGCTAAGTTTAAAGTAGGCTGTGCTGTTCAGTCTCACTGATATAAAACTTCATCAACTCTAATCATGAATAGTAACTACTTTGAGAGCGCCCTCGTGGGTATAATGTGGCGGGCCCTTTCCCTGCCACAATATATTTGGGCCTCACGCACCCGAGGGTTCCTAGTGCCTTTTCCGCCGGAGATGTTGCAGCTCTCAATACTTCACTTTCTGTTTCGGGAGGTGGGCCGCTGATCGAGGTGGCCGACCTATTCCCGCTGGACTTCTACCTTCTTGTTTTTCGTTTCCTTCCCCTGCACGGCGTAGCTGAGCCAAAGCGTTCAGCCGTGGCCGGGGGTTAGAGATGCACAACTTACGCCTTTTTCCTGACAGTAGCTCACTGACCACTTAGAATCTGAGATCTACCGGCAGAAAAGCCGAGACAAAAATCATTGGTAATTTGAAACGAGACGTACTTCGCGCCCTAGGGGCGCACAAGCCTGCGTTGAACCACAGGAATAGTTTGGCTCGATATAGACATTGTGTCCCTGATGCGCTAGTAAAATTTTGTACTACTACTACTACTACTTTGAGAGCGTAAAGGAAACCGACGTCAGTACGAGCGAAGTTTGAGCGCCTAGGGTGTGCATCAGGGCTCACAGCACACCTGCCCGGCAAAATACTGCTAACACTTGGCATTATTTTGTAGAAACTCCGTGCTGCAATTTCGTTCATAAAACCTGAAAACTTAAACCAAAATACGCTGGAAAAAATTCAATATTTGGTGTTGATGGGAGAATAGAATATCGAATGACAATAAATAGATAGCTGTGTAGAACTGACAAGTGGCTGGGCCTGTAGTAAAATTGTTGAACGTTGATCAAATTTGAAAACTAAACACAAATATATAGTCAAGGTGATAGTTATCGACTACATGTAGCTTTGAAGTTTCTTCTACTGCATGAAACCGAAATGAAACGGGGCAAATACGCCTGATTACTCTACAATAAACGTTATCAGATATGTCACATTCAAATTGATCGTCATTAAATATTAGTTTGGTCTTTCATAGTACGAATTTCAGCGCTGTTATTATGTATGGAATGGGAGAGAATCCACTCTCGATGGGGCATACGGGATTCCAATGATAATATTCCATAATTATGGAAGGAAATTTCGGTATACTGTGGCCTCGGCATTAGGAAGTTGGTACTGGCTCGGACTGCGTTGCGTGAGATATTTTCTAAACGTGAACTTGTATTCATGACGGAATTATGGTGAATCATTTCTGGCAAGCAGTATTTTTACGCATAATTATGGAGTTGCCTGAGAGCAAAATGTGGGTTGCGGACCGAAAGTCCGTGTGGGTAACGTCGAGCCCATTTCAGATCTGTTGAACAGAGCGGCTGCTCTGTTTCTGCCGGGCTCACAGTCAACGCTGTTTGTACCCTGCTAGGTTACAGCAGACATTCTTTGTTGCGGTTTTATTTCTACAGGATAAATGATGCTGAAGCTTCCACCCGATTCTCGCTAATCAAACGATTTCAGTCTTTGAGATGGACTCCAATTTCAGTTACGATTACAGAGTTGCTTTCCTACAATTTTGTGGCGTGTGTTAATAAATGTATATTCCATAAAAAGGTGAACTAAGTGATATTCTGGCTAATTTTATTTTTGGACTTTTGACTAATATAAGGTGGTTACTTGTCAATTTTATTATTTGACATTTGACTAATTTAAGTTGGTTTCTTATTTTCGTTGTTAGATATTTGATGAATGCAAGGTGGTTTCTTGCCCGTTTCATAGTTGAACATTTGACTAACTGAAAGTGGTTAGTTTTCTGTTTCATAATTAGACAAGTGATCCATTTACGATAGGTACTTCTTGCCATTCTGTGCAGTATTGTTGGTTATTACCACAGTTGAGGAGGTGACCATGCAACTCCGGGAGTCGATCATTTTGGGAGGGGGCTGCAAGCTTGGCCCTGTTGGATCACAAAATGGCGCCCAAATGTTGGCACTGTGCAGATTTGGGCGCCGTGCTGCTGTAGCCGCTCCAAGTTTGGGGGCAGCAAATGGTAGAGTGTGTGTGACTCTGACCTGACCTTCCTTGCGCCGCCCCCTCACTCTCCGGCCAATAGCAGGCCCGGGGGGTCCTCCCGCTCCCCTGCTCCATGCTTCCTTTCGCCTGGTATTTCATGGCACTTTCCCTTTAATGGGCCTAGGCCTTGTGTGTGTGTGTGTGGTGCCCCCCCCCTCTGCGTCCCTGTGCTCCTGGCCTATTCTTTGTGTTCGTACTCTGAAAATTTCTGCATGTCCCAGCGGCACCTGAGACCGTTCTTGCCTCTGCCACCTTCGTTGCTTTAAATCTGACACTGGTCGCTCGCATAAGCCAAATTCCTAAATAAAATCCGCGAAATAATGCGAAGTTTTGAGCGCAATTTTTTGCTATGAAGCGCCATTACGTACATATTTAATGTTGATTCTCATTTGTATGTTATATTTTCGTTGTAATTTTAGATTCCTGCCTTCAGTAACCCATTCCCACATTTTCAGCCAGAATTTGTTTGTACCGTACCCAGGAATGCGACCTTTTCGCTATGAAGCGCTATTACATACTTAGTTGATCTTCCTTTGTATGTTATATTTACGTTGTAATTGTACATTCCCGGCTTCAGTGATCAATTCCCTACATTCTCGGCCAGAAAAATTTGCTTGTACCCACTGACGCGCGTCGTCCCTTGTTTCGTTCACTCATTCTTTGCAGTACCGTACAGTGCTGTGCACGCTCTTCATTTTCTGTCTACGTAAGCTAGGTAACTGGCTGGGACGGGCTGTGAGCAGTAAGGGTAAATGTTACCATCGTAATTACCCGCATATTTGTTTTTGTTTCTTGACATTTATTCACATTTGAATGTTTCAACTATATGCCACAAAGAACATTCAATTGTGAATAAATATAAAAAAGATTATTTTCTCGTCAGATGTATTCGATCGCAACGTAGTTGAAGTCATAATAGTTGCTATGGCTGCCAGCTAGCAGTTTGCTTACAGTCTGCATACTGCCGTTTGTAACTTTGTATCAAACACTGCAGCGTGTATATGGAATTAGAACGTTTCCGAAACTGTTTTTTTGTGAATTTCGACAGCTCATGCACGAATTTCATGTACGTTCATATTACTGTTTATATCTGCGGAGGTGTTCTATTGAGCGCGTTGCAGAAATAAATTATATTGCATACGTTGCTTGTATTGAATTAGTCTGACGTCTTCATTAATTGGAGCTTCTCGGAAGATCCTACTTGTACGGCTAATTGCGCCTGCTGACAATCACGTCACACTCGCCCTCAATGCGCCAAAGTTCAACCTAAGCTCTTCTTAGTACCGGCGTCTTCAAGCTCCTGTTTGGCTCTGAGGGCCCTGCGGAGGCGTGACCCTTTGCCAATTAGCGGCTCATATCCAAATGCATCTTCAGGGTTCCTCTAATGGCCATTTTTTTACTCTTTCCAAAGCTCCTTGGTGTGACTTATTAAATTTCTCATTGGAGGTCCGCTCCCATTTTATGTGGTATTAAAACTGCCCGCATTTGATGGAGTGCGGGGATTTGTTTCAGCGGCTTGTGCTCGACACAGTTGCTTCGTCCCGGTGAGTAACTTTCCTCGTAATTTACTCGCCCACCTTCCCCCCGGCCAACGGATGTGGCTGGTCGATATCAAGCTTTAGTTTGTGTACTGTAATTGGGCATGCCAGTACACGAACTTTATATGTAGCAGTTCGTTGCCTGTGAAATAGTTTACGAAAAGTCTACCGTTCGTAACTCACGTTAACTGCTCGTGGTAACTCGGGACCGTCACAGCGTACTCTCTCTCTGCAGCTCCTTCTAGTTCGTTCTCAAGTGCGGCGCTGAGCTGTTTAGAATTGCCTTGCTAGTGAAGTGTCTGCTGCTCCTCCTCCTCTCAGGGTCTCGACTCTATGCTAATTATCCTGTCTTTGCGGCACTTTACGTCCTATTTCTTTGTTTTTGAAGATGGTCGCTTGATCGGTTGTCCGCTCTTGCGTGTCGCGATTGTTTCTTCGCCGCGCGCACGAGTCGCCTGTCGTTGGTGATATTCGCTGTCGTTCATTGCCGTACCGTTCTTTTTCTCTCTTTCTTGACGAGTTCTTCAATTTTCTATAAAATTGCTGCAGTATCAAATCTAGGAGAGTTTGCGATTCCGATTGTAGTGTTATTATATCGAGGTTTAAGAAATATTACGACTCTGCCTGAATGGAAGAAACTCATTTCTATAGCATTTGTCCCTGAAAGAGCTGGTTGCACATACAAATAGTGGCCGTTTCCAGTAGGTAGTGCGCAGTTTTTTCTGGTTAGTTATGGCAACTGTCATCTCACTATGACGAAATTCACTTGGAAGAACCTACACGCACCAACCCTTAACTCAAGCATCCTGCTCAGATCTCCTTTCACTGAAACTCGCGATATTATCCTCTTGAATAATTAAAATGGGAGGTGACTCAATTGCAAGGAGTGACATGCAAAAGCATTACTCTTTGTTAGTATTAGTATTGCGGGCAAGATTATCACTACGACTTTAGAACTTATTTGCAGCAACCAGAACATGTTACTTTTGGTACGCTGGTGCCTCGACTGCTCGCAATTCAGAACCGCCACAACTCCTTCAGAATACGCCAACAGTTTCTGCATTGGCTGGCATGGACCCCATTGTTGTTGTTGGAGCGGAAGGCTTTACTGAAATTTGTGATGCCATTATTCCGATGGAAAAGCATGAAGGCACACGGACGCTGTTATTGTGGTCTGAATCTTTGACAGACTTGGACTAATTGTCCACAGGACATACACATGTTGTTCGCAAGTCTGGCAGCCTTTTGCGTTGAACAGGTCTAAGCCTTACGTGAATTTTACCTCCCGGCTTTATTTCTCTCTAAGTCACGCGTTTCTTATGTGAAGTGGCAAGCAAGTAAATAGAAGGATTTGGTCAAAACTGGAGACTTGAACTGGCCGTGCAACCCAGCTGGGCGTTTCCTTATGCATCTGCAGTAAAATAAAATCGTCGCTTGTGCGCGGGTTATCAATCCTTGTGAGATCACGCTAAACTGTTACTTTTGAAAAACGCTCTCTCCCAAGAAGCGGTAATGTGCATTACTCGAGGAGCATTGTAACCAGAGAGACAGGACAAGGCACAAACTTGTGCGGTAGAGACTTTGTTTGGTAAAATGGGATAAACTGACGGGTGTGAACCTCCCACTGTCTCACGTAAAGTGATAATTTATGGATTAGGCCTGTGTACATTGCTCACCGTGTTGTAAGGCGGAGGTGTTTTGTTGGTAAATAATATACCTATTTTAAGCAGATAGCCTAGCTCTCGCCGGGTGAAATTCGTTCCCCTGAAGACGAGTCGTGTTTAACGGCTCGAAAGCTCGGGGTCTAATGAAATTAAAACCCCAGAAGGCTTTCTTACTTACTTCTCCAAAACATATATATATTTCATAGAAATCTAAGAAGCTGTTGAAGAAATTTTGATACCCACGACGCGCATTTCACTGTTCATCAGCTCATCAGATGGGTGGCTCAAAGATTGTATATTTAATTCTTGCCATAACATTCGTTCGGTTGCCTCACGTGCATCGCAGAAAATTGGTCTTATGAGGCGTGCTTGGAGGGTGTTTGGCTCGGTAGATTTGACACGTCGCTGCTTTAATTGCTTTGTCCTCCCTCTTCNTGCATGGGTTCCCCGTTTTTCTGTCGACATACTATGTGTCCCTTCCTTTTCCTCTCTTAGAAGAGCTTAGTACTTATTTAGGGAGGCTTAAATCTTCTTATAATACCTAATACCTAATAAGAAGGATTTGGTCAAAACTGGGGACTTGAACTGGCCGTGCAGCCCAGCTGGGCGTTTCCTTACGCATCTGCAGTAAAATAAAATCGTCGTTAGTGCGGGTTATCAATCCTTGTGAGATCACGCTGAGCTGTTACTTTGAAAAACGCTCTCTCCCAAGAAGCGGTAATGTGCATTACTCGAGGAGCATTGTAACCAGATAGACAGGGCAAGGCACAAACTTGTGCGGTAGAGACTTTGTTTGGTAAAATGGGATTAGCTGACGGGTGTGAACCTCCCTCTGTCTCACGTATAGTGATAATTTATGGATTGGGCCTGTGTACATTGCTCACCGTGTTGTAAGGCAGAGGTGTTTTGTTGGTAAATAGGATACCTATTTTAAGCAGATAGCCTAGCTCTCGCCGGGTGAAATTCGTTCCCCTGAAAACGAGTCGTGTTTAACGGCTCGAAAGCTCGGGGTCTAATGAAATTAAAACCCCAGAAGGCTTTCTTACTTACTTCTCCAAAACATATATATATATTTCATAGAAATCTAAGAAGCTGTTGAAGAAATTTTGATACCCACGACGCGCATTTCACTGTTCATCAGCTCATCAGACGGGTGGCTCAAAGATTGTATATTTAACTCTTGCCATTTCAAGAAAATATATACCTATATACACATGTCATAGATGTGTTCCATAGGCGGCGTTTTGAACGTCTGGTTAACTATGATATCAATAATTCCTAATTGACAAGGTGTTTTTAGTGTATAGATCATGTATTTTCGAATTGAAAAGTATAACTAAATAAATCTCTTAGTAATAATTAGTTTCAGCGCAGTACCGGTATGTTCGTATACATAGATCTTTTAATATTATTCCGACGAAACAACATATCACCAGTACTCGATGTGGATTAGTACAGCATAATTCGTACACGGAGTCATAATTTCAGTATTAAGCCAACCAATTACGGAGCATGTCGCTGCAGTGTCCCGTAAGCGTCAGCACTTTAGAGGACCTCGTCTATTCCTAAGCCCAATACGAGACACGCGTATCTTTCTGCGGCCGATGCCTCCGGAAATACACGCATCACTGGCGCGTATGGACGCGTTAAGGCCAGATAATGGCATTATTTAGTGCTGTAATGTTTGGCAGAATGTCCCCATAGTAACTCGAGCCCTGCTATCTCCTTACGGGGGGTCCTCAACGCATACTTTTGCTCTCAGCCCCGGGAAGGGGGGCTTTCCTTACCTGCTCCTCTTCGTTTTGCTTCCGTGCCTTTGTTGCCATGCATTGAGTTTGTTTTTTCCTGCTTTGGTGCTCAGTTTTTGTTTATGATGATTTTTTGTGCGCTTTTTTTACGGCGCGTAGGCCCCTGCCTAGTAAATATTGTCTAACTAGAGTACGGTACCCAGCCGTCAAATGACGGCAATAATTTTGTAATCAAGTTTTTTTATTGTTATCGCGTATAGGTTTTATCGCAAAAATTGTGCCTCATACCTGCAGGCTTGATCTTCCGAAAGTTGTGCCGTCATGAGTTTGCGAGGGCAAAATTTCCCTCCTGCTAGTAATGGCGCGATTATCAGTTGGGAATTGTTAAAAAGGTGAGCAGCACCCAGAAAATATAGTTCAATAAAAAGAATGTACTGGAAATGCTCAGGGCTTACTGTATCCTGGATACCAGCAAATAGTTGAACCACCAAGATCAAAATTTGACTGCAATGTGAATTGTAAATAATTTGGCCTCGGCTGGGCGTAAAATTTCAACTGAATTTCAAGTGCCACGAAGTAATTCCGGCAAGGAAGCGAAACATATACGAAATGGATTATGCACGATAGAAACGAAAACTCCCCAACTTAGATTGAGCCTCTCTATGTGCCACGAATAAATTCAGCTAAAAAAGAAATATGCGAAATTGTTTTATGCACTGTCAAAGACGCCGCCTTACATCTCTACCACTCCCAGAAGAAGCGTCATATCATTCAGCCCTGAGCTACTTTTTAAAGCGAAGAGGACTTCAGAAAATGCAGGATTTCGATTTTCTAACATATATTCCCGAATCTATAGTTGCTATCATTAGGTACTTCAAATCAGCACATAACTTCACGAAACACTTTGTTTTTTTCTCCAAAGTTCTAAAAATACGTTTGTGTTCATCACAAACAACTCAGCTGGTTTAAGAGGAGACTACAGAATCATTCAGTGTTAACATTTGCCCATGAAGAGATGACTGGCAACACCTTTCATTTTCTGGACGTCATACTGGAGCTAACTGGCCAACATTTTGCAACCGGCGTCTTCATCAAACCCACTGATACGGGAACGTACACGCATTTCACATCAAACGTCCCGCTCTCCTACAAGAAATCAATAGCGAAAACACTCATTCACCGTGCATTAA
>LQNS02000227.1:3367597-3385009 GCA_001587735.2 Parhyale hawaiensis
GAAGATTTTACGTTGTAGAAGTACGTCGTGTGTCGAGTACTTGAGTATGTACAGGGCAGCATGGTTGTGACAGGTAAGTTCTGCTGTACTTCGCATGGTCGTTGCCTAGATTTAGGCTGGGGCTACACTAGGCAAGCTTACGCTCAACATATGCGCTGACGTTCATCGGTATCGTGGCTACCAACTTCCGCTATATGTCGAGACGACGTGCAAACTGTGCGTTCCCTCATAAGCTGAGCGTGCGGTTGGATAGTGTGGCCCCTGCATAACAGCCTCTCTATCTTGACTGCAGCAGTGAGTGGAGGTGCAAGACGTTGTTTTGCGAGCAAACTGCTCGTCTGTATGTACGGTATGTTGGTAAGTCTTATTCGTTTTATCACACCGTTTGATTTTTTTTGTGCCACTCTTGATTAGCAAGCTTGGAGCCATGTAGTTTAGCTATATTTTAACATTATTAATCTGTTTCTGAACTAACGATCGATGAAATGTCGAGTGCGTGAAATGGATTAGCTACACCTTGTCTGAAGGTGCTATTTTATGTCTGGATTGACCTTTCTGTGAAGCATTGGGTACGTATTATTCGTTGATGCTTCACCAATGAATGCAAACCTCATGTAATTCAGCTCCATTAGTACACTGGTCGATAAATATTGCTATGTTACCGGTTATTACCCATGAAATAGGTACGTCCATATTGTAATTTTCCATTTTTTTTACTAGTTAGCGCCAGAGTGGCGGAGTGTTTCAAGTCCGACTCCTGGCCCTCCAGTACTTCCGACTCCAATTCCTGGTCCTCAAGTTTTTCCTGCTACAACTCCTACACTTGATACAACTAGCATTTGATGTGACCGTTAATTTTCTAACACATATATTGAGCTAATGAGAGTCGGTACCTATTTTTGTCACATTAGCCTGTTAACGGCTGGCGTCGACTTATGTCGATCTCCTTTTTTTCCTTACTTATAGCTGTCTGCTAACAGGTTAACAATAACATATGACATCGTTAGTACCATGTGAGACATTGAATTTTCGTATATTTATAATTCATGAATAATTATTATTCAGGAAAAACGGCTCATGCAGGCTAAGTATTGAGTGCCAAAAATATACTCCAGCTTAAGCATGAGAAAATATTTTACTGGCATTTGCAATGGAATGCTTTATTATCTGCGCCGTTGGGGGACTGATATAACGTTTGTTCATACAATATAAATAGTATTAGACAAGACTTTTGTTTGGAGTATCTAGGTACTCCACTGTCAATAGCAAACACATGCATCAAGTCAAAAACTATTTTTGTCCACGTTTGCAATATCTTTCATAATTTGTACAATTCACGACGAAAACTTTTAAAAAATTTTAAAATATTTGAAGTATTTCGTAAAGTGGTTGTCCGGAGTCGGAGTTTGTCTTAAAAAAATATTCTGACTCCAACTCGCGGAGCGAGTGGGTTTCTGTCTCCTCAAAATAGCTCGAATCCTCCGACTCACGGATCCTGGTTAGCACCCACGGTTGACGTACCCTCTTTTTGTGCATTATATACCGTTAATTATATAACTACTGTAAAGTCAAACCAGCGTAAGGAGTCCGATGGGCGTGGCTTATAACACAAATGAACTTTGCCAGGTCTCACTTAAGCGCGTGGTATAACTTGTCTCAATCGATAGAATTATATTTATATTCGAAAACTCGAAATGCATTAGTTAATAGATTAGATTTGGCACTGCTGCGTTCAATTTAGCCTCGCCCCTGAGGACTGCTCACACTGGTTTGACTATAGTTTTGTTTTTGCTTCGTCTGACTCCTATTTTCCAGTTCAGGCCCGAGCTTGTTACTCAGATCAGAAAACGAAGTACCGTTTCCACACGATGAAATGACCTTAGCCTGTGATATTCGCTCTAGTTGATCCTTCGGTAATTAGTTGAGTTTAGGAAGGGCGATCTCATTAGGACTCCTCATTAGAGAGCTCACATGAACGAGCTTTAATGCTGGCGAGTGCACCTTGGACGGTCTTAACAGCTTGGGCGCGACTTGTGCACTTCATGTCAACACTCGCTGTTGACGATATCTTCAATGTTACTTACTGATTATATACGCGGGGTGTCTGTGTACAGCATTGATACTCTTTGTACTATTGTTGGCTTGTCGAGCGACAACAATCGGGGGAGTTCCTGCGAATAACAATGTTACTCATTGTGCTCTTCAATACGATGCCCGGCCTATCCAGCAACGACCATTGCTAGACATTTTCGACCGTAAGGAAATCATCGTTGCCACGCGACGGAAAGTGGCTTCACCTACGGATGTGCTTTGGGAAGAGCGATATTTACAGCTGCTAAGGCGACGAGAGCTGCATTGAAACTCGTCTGCGGCGTGCATTGCTATGCAAACTTTAATTTTGTACTTGAGTGACCGTGGGAACCGTTTAGCTGTCAAAATAATAGGTTTAGTTGCTCAGAGTTCCGTTGCTTATGATGTGCTCAGGCGAGATCTGGTTATTTATGATTTTCTGTTTTCGAACATATAGGGCCTAGGTGAAATTTTGTTTGGAGTTGCCCATATCTCAGAAGTCTTCAGTTGACTGTTGATGGAAGAGCTTATTTGTCATTTCTGTATCTATAGTATAATTTTGAGTACGACCGTGACGCTTTAATTCATCTGTATTAGATGGGAGGAAAATTAGAGCAGCTTTGTTTTCTTTGGTATGCTTGGTACGACGTGGGAAGGGATCAGTAACAGAGTTGAGTCGAGTTCAAATGTAAGCTGCTACAGCTCGCAGGTCGTAAGTTGAAGATTCACTGCTTAACTTAGAACATTTCAACTTTCTTACGTGTAGGTATGATAGGGTCCGATAGGTGATAGGTGAGGAACAATGCTTTAGTTCTGTAGAATCTCCACAGGTTGCTACAGTATTAGTAAGGGAAAATTAGTATGATGCGGGTCTAAGATACATAACACTGAAGAACACTGCTTTTGTTCTGTGAAATTTCCACAGGTTCCAGCTAGTTACGATGCATACCTGTACATGCATCCAAGATTTTTGAGTCTGACTCTGTCATTTGTATGGGTCCAGGGGTCAGAGTCGGGAACTGGCTACCAGGAGTCGGACTTTGTTCGTCCGGCTAGCAAAACCCGCATCCCTGTATACTTGCATACTTTCAAGGGATCGGAAACCTCCATACATGAAGCAGCTACCTTTTGTTCATTATTGATGCTATCTCTGTTGTGTTTGAAATGTTCACGCAAACTCGTGTTGTGCTGCAGTCAACGCATTATCTTGACCCGTACCTATATCTGCCCATGATGTATGAACTTTACATTGCTGTTTTTGACCGTACAATTCTATTTCAGTGATAGCATTTGTGTATTATCTAAACATTGCTGATATCTGGTAGATGCCGGAGCACATTCATTTTTATCAAATTTTTTTCCATTAAATATATTATTATAGGAATGTTGCGAATGAACATACATGTCGGAATGTCCAAGACAATAACAGTTTAATAAGTTCGACGATCAGTTTTTACGCTTGATTCGCTCGCTTGTACATCTTCATTGGCATTCGGAAGTCGCAACTGCTAAATTGGATGCAATAGACGCGCAACTCTCGTGCGGCTGCTGCCCGCTCCTGTGAAGCCGCACACTGACTGCCTGTCTGCATTTGGGCTTCTGGCCGCCCCGATCCTCCGACCTGCAAACTCCTGCGTTGCCTCTGCTGCAGGGCTCTGTCGTTTTCTTTTCACATGCATTAGCTCCTCTATTTTGTCGCTGTTAATTACCGTGGATAAGCGAACGCCGTACATGTTGATCTCGCGTTAACGAATGTTAAAACACAACCCAGTTGTGCATCGGAAAAGCTTTTATACCTACGTTTTTTAGCCGCATTTGGTGCTTCTTCGGCACCCTCCCGCCTATCCTGTTGCCTATGTATTTACTGCATTTTCCCTTCACTTTGCGAGTTCGGAAACCTTTGTGATGCGAAATGAATCTTCCATTGAACTCTTGCAGTTTGTTGCTCTAATTATTGTCACCTGCTGTTGCCATCGTATTTGACCGTAGCGCTACACTTGCGTATTTCTATTTTTAAAATTATCCCGCAATTCGTGGAACAAGTCTTGGAGCGAAACTTTCATTGTTGTCTGGGTGCTATATCGGTGCAGCCTAAGTTTTGTTCCATAGGAGGTTCACTTTTTTTGTCGTAGGTAGTTTTCCGATTTTCTGTTATTCAAACTTTGATGCAAACATAGCAAGAACACGAGCTACGTCAGTTGCTGTATTGTGGAATAGAATTAAGTTATTCTTGCAGTGTTTTTAACATAGATGGATCGCATTTTGGACCTATGGAATTGGATCAGTGATATATTATTGATTGGTATTTTCGTGCCATACAGAGTTTTGTATTATAAGAACGTGAACTAGGCTATCCTGGCTGTTTAGTGAACACCTCAGCTCCCACGAGACCCATTTTGACAAAACCTATGATGCATGTGTTGTATATTAGTAGATGCAGACATGCATCCATTCTCACATGATGCCATGCTACGATTTTATTAAGAGTCAACCGTTTGTTGTTCCGTGGTAAGACAATTTTCCTACTGCGCGGCTTCATGCGGGCAGTGCGCGAAGCCAAGCCAGTGGCGTAACAGCGGAAGACAATTTTTGTCAGTAGTGCTGTATTATTGACCGCACTTGTGAAGTACGAGTTCAGATCAAAAATGTGGTGGTGGTGGTGGTGGTGATGAGGTCATAACCACAAGGTATTCTAATAGCTTCACGGCCCGACGTACAATTGGCTGTTCAACAGGATGCCCTGTCACAATCGAAACGGCACCAGCTCTGAAGTTGAAATTCTTGCAGGACTCATTCGTATTGAAAGTGCGCGACAAATCAGCTGTAAGCGGTTACGCGTATTGTAGTGATGACTCTTTGGTAGCTCTCCCTTTTGTCACGGAACCTCTCTGCACAATATGCATGGGTTCGTGAATAACGCCACCTCGTGCGAGAAACTGTACAGGTGTCTCAGGGATAGAACTTCTTTTTGGTTTGGGTCTGAGCATTGCAGCACCAGTAGCAGAAATGAATGACAGGCAGAGACAACTGCCTCGATCATAGAGCTCCTTCTATCACTTTAGTTTTAGGTATCTTTTCCTGGTGTACCAATGCGGCCGCTTTTTGCACTTTTTGGTCCGTGAAAATATCAGATTTTTTTTGCTCGTTTGTTAACACGACGCTTCGACTAATTCCAGTTTTTAACAGTCTTCCTGCCATTCAGTAATAATATAGTAGGGAAGTGTGTTAATACTGTGCCCTTTACCATTTATAACTTTAGGCAACTAAGTGATCATGCCATGGCCTCGCCTTTCAACAGTTACGGTGTTGTGCATCACACTTGTCCCTGCAGTGTACTGCACGCACTCTCTCTTGTCCTGGTCATACTACGTACCATAATTCATGTGTGTTGTTTTACACGCTCTCGTTCGCTCAGGAGAAGGAGGCCAGGCCTCCTATATTTCATTGACTCCCGTCAACCCGACGTCGTTTGGTGGTAAGAGTGGTTGTCGTTGTGTGTGTGAGTGTGTTTTGTGTGAAACATCGTTGTTGTTGTTGTTGTCTTCCTCTATTGGTGTGCTTTATTCTTCTTTTAATATTCTTATGCAGCCATACTTTCAAAAGCTGCTGCAGCTGCTTACATGACTGTTGCTAAGTTATTTTTCTGTCCGTATAGATGTTGTTGCAGATTCTTTGAGGCCCTCGAAGATACCACAAAAAAAAAATACTTGTAATATCATAATAATGTCAAGTGATTCAGTGTCAACTATATATCTGTGTTGATCTAAACTGATTCAAGTGCATTTCACTTCAGCCTTTTAGTTACAGTTGTCACCTTGAAACGTTTGATTTGAACTTTGTACAGTCTAAATATAACACCCTCTTGTGCTGCACTCTCCTCGCTGTTGGCAGGCTTCTCTCCTATGTCACTGCTTGCCAGAGATTGGATGGCAATCCTGGTGCGAATTTCTGGCCTCTTTTAACCTTTCGCTGTGTGATCGCTATCTGTGTTGTTTGTTGTGTGTTACGCTCGTTTGCCATCACTTGTTTGGTGTTACCGCATACATACACTTGTGTTTCGTTTCATTCCATTTCTGTAACTGTTTAATGTGTGTTCGCTGTGCTGCTAGTCATCTAGTTACTATTTTCCCTCCTCCTATTTCATGCATCTCTGGAAGTCTTCGCTGGATTGTTGTGCTATCAGTCGTTGTTGTCCTATTGGTGGACAATGATGCAGGTGTCCAGTCAACGATCGGCCCTGTTTTCTGCTCGGCACAGAGCAAAAATGGCCGCAAAGACAACAAACAGTAGATTCGGAGCCGCGAAAGGCAGAATCAAGTCGACACAATTGGGGCAGCACCTCAGTGCCTCATGGGAAGCAACAGGTAGTGGCTCATTTCGCTGTAGTCGCCGAATAGCTCATAAAGCGGGCATGGCAGTTATGAAATAAACGTTTTCCAACCTTACAACCACTAATTGCACCCAGTGTTGCAGTGGTATATGGCTCTAAGATGGATCGATTTTTGATAAGGCTGTACCCTTCACCACTCGTTGTATAAGAAATTGTCTGACGTTTTTGCATACCGATCATTGTGTGTCAGACACATCGTTGCGCTTGGTACGTTTAATTTGATTGGTTTTGTCAACTTCCACTGGCTTAACTTTACCTTTCCGTACTCTGGTTTCTCAGCTTTCTGCGAGACTTTCGTCAGCGCCTGAAGTGCTACTTGTCAACGGTCTGTACACGTAAAGTCTCCGCGCTCTGTCCATACACAAGGAGTGCATGAGCCTCATGTAAAATAAGACTCCCAAGCATTTTGCAAAAGGGGGGAGCCACTTTATTTGAAAAACGTTCGGTGCTCCACCAGTCACGGATTGCGTTCTGCAGAATGTGTAACTTAGTAGTGCAGTGCGAGCTTACTGCTGTGTTGCATGTAGCCTACTGTACGTCATTCTGCTGGGCGTTAACGATAATATCTGTATTGCCGAATGTGCCCTACACCGCCATATGCTATGGGTGACGGTGCGCCTGTGCCGCATTGCACAGCCACCGACAAAATTATGAGGCACCCTGAAAAGGTCTGAAAATCGATTTAAACGTACTTTTTATTAATGATACCTCATAACACACTGAGTTAAAAGTATAAAGTATGATAGTATCTAATACTTAGTGTGGCCTCCTTTGGATTTATCACGGCTTTTATGTGTTTTGGCGTGCTGAAAACTAGCATAAGTGGCTGCATATGTGTTGAGCCATTCTTCCTGAAGCTCTTGTATTGAACATTTATGCATCCTAACTCTTTTTCCCTAAGTGTGACCACAGATGCTCGATCGGTTTGCCGTTGGGGACTGGAGGGGACCAATCCATTGCCTTCCCATGCTCCCTCTCAAACCAACCCCTCGAAACTCATGATGAGTGACATGGAGCATTGTCTTGTTGGAAGATAACACCTAGAAGCATGTTATTATTGAATATTTTCTTTAATGAGTGACTGTACACTAGAGTTCAACATGCTGGTGTACGTTGCTGGTTTCATTCTGCCCTCGCATGTGAACTGCATTCCAGATCCTGGCGACACCATGCAGCCCCAAACCTTAACGTTGCCTCCACCATATTTCACCGTAGGTGCAACGTATTATAGCTGATACGCTGCTGTCACTCTTCGACGCACGCAAGCAGCGCCAGGTGTTCCAAAACTTTGGTTAAAATAGGATTTTTAGTGTAATATTAACTCTATCGATTTTGCAGATTTGCAATAAAATCTGTGGGAAGTGACAGTGCACATTTGGTTAACACTTATACTAATATAAGGACTTCAGTTACGTTATATTAACAATCATGTGTGTCGTAATACCATGATGTGTACAGTTACTTGAGTTTCTTGGTGCATTAAAGATTCCTCTTGCTCTGCTTCATACCTCCCATTGCATCTCTCCACATTATACGGAGTTTTTTAATGGAGAATGTTTAGTAGTCCTAATGCACTTAGCTATAGAACCTTTGATGGCGCCATTCGTTCATGGAACCGTTAATTTTAAGAGTGTTCGGGATTTTCATATTGTCATGCTCAATGTGGAACCTTTTTCTTTCTATTCTAATTGCACATAGTTCCCCTCTTCTTTCTTAGCTTCCTGTCGACGTAAGATCGACCATCGTTACTCTGGTGCCTTTACAGAAGATCATTCGGATGACTTCTGTTGATCAACAATAGATGGTTCAAGCATATATCGTCTCGGTCTTTCACTTATAGAATGCAAACGGTAAGCTTGAGCTTTCATCAGTTGTATGGGAAATATTTTCTGAAACCCCTTCATTGTTTATAATTAAATTATCTTCATAGGTACACCGTATAGAACTACTAAACATCTTTGTTCCCCGTTTGTTTTCTTAATTGTAAGCTTGTGAGGCAGATTCAGCGACAAATAGGTATGCCGAAAAATACCTTGAAAATTGAATGAGCGAAACTCTACGGACTATTAACCGTATATTTAATTATCATACTCGATTTGCCGTGTGATAATATAAGAGTTAATTCGGCATGGTGAATAAAAAGCTCTCTGTCATAAATCCTATAGTGTTCAAGGTGACATCTCATAATGTCTCATAATTGCCTAACAATTTCTGACCGGGAGCTTGAGTGTCATCTTGGCGCGAGATGATGCAGTGTACTACTGTGTCTTTAACTTTGGAAATGTACGTGGCTGTTCTTAATGGTACAAGTCCGAAGCAACCTGACGCTTGGGCTTTGGCTCCTTTCTAGGAATGGTGCTCTTTTGTCGCCAGTGGGCCGCTGCTTACCTACTTGCTACTTTTCTTCTTGTACTGTGTGCTTGAGAAAAATTCTAGTATGTATTGCTTCGAGACTAAGACACTTCTTCCAATGCTGTAAATAACATTACCTTTCTTTAGTCATGATTTGTTCAGCACAACGTGTCTACAAAACCGAAAAGATTACAGACCAGTTAAAATGCTGCCAGTGCTCGTGTACAAAGAGATAACATCCGTTATTATCTTTTTTGTTTGTCTCCCTGTTGGAGAAGCTACCCTTTGCACCGCAAGCAGCCGGTCGCGCTCTTTGCTACCGCTGTACTTGACCAGTGCAGTCTTAATCACTGGATGTTTCAGTTAAAACAAAATTTCTGCAGCGCTAGCACTGTTGGTAACGTGACCAAATGGTCGCCGGGCTGTACGCTGTCACGCATACCTACTGATGGCTGGTACCCTCACTTATTTATTTACCCTTGGTAGGCAGTGCAGCGCTGCTTGTTCGCTGTTCCCATACACTACTGCTGTCAGCACTGCAGCAGCAGCATATGCCCTGCACCAACTGCAGCAGTGGTTTTGCTCCGCTTTTGTTACAGTCCAACAAAAGCTGTGTCCCAAAAACACGCCCTCACTCCAATTTATTGCCTCCTTCTATTTGATGTGCCCCTCTGGCTGCTCCTGCTCAACCTCCTCCCGTCTCCCCTCGCCTTAACTAACTTCAAAGCCAATTTGTCCCTTGCTTACGTCTTTCATTTGTCCCGTCCTACACTTTCTAGTTTTTGCTCGCACTGAAAACGTAACACCTCAGCGAGGACCATATTTTTCGCTCGGTCTTTGGAATATCGCGCCCAGCTTGCTTTGTATCTGGAGTTACATCCTTCCTTTTTAGTTTTCTGTTTTTCATATATTACCCGTTCTTTTCGTCATCCCTGTTCATGGAGACTCTGTAAGACATTATATGTCTCGCCCCATGTGACCGAAAACTTGTGCAGTTTATTGTGTCTCTTCCTAGGTACCTTGGCGAAAATTCTTGATCCAGAACTCTTTTTATTTTGTACGTAGAACAATTATGGAAGCTGAGAGCTGCCTCTGCTTCACGGTGCGTGCAAGTCAGCAGCTGGGGAGACGGCTAGTGGAGATCAGCTACTTCAAATTGAAAATGACGAAGTTTCCATTTAAGAAAAGACTGTCATTGACACAAGCGATTAGCCGATGGATCTGAAGCTTTAGAGACGACTAGTTATTAACAGCGACCCCGTATGGGAAGATGGGAATGCTTCCTGAGAAAATCAGAAGTTTGCTTGTACAAATAGTGATATAGATGATTAGACCATATGCATCGGGAGCTGTATATAGTGATGACTTGTGAGGACGGCTATACCACGTGTGGAAATGGGGAAACTGCGACGTAAAAAAGTTTACCGCTGAGACCTCCCCGCCCTATACAACGAACACACGAGGCTGCGGAGGCCTACGCGTCACCGGACACCATTGTCTCCGACCCGGCACTGTGTCCTCTGATTGACGGTGGCCTTTATGCTGTCGCCCTAATAATCTCCTCCTCGGTCCTTATTATTTCTACTTGTATCCCGCACTAATTCCTCGGTGTGTTTTTGCCGCCCGCGTTCCAGAGTATTTTACCTTAGCTGTAGTTTCTTTAAAACTTATCTCAATAACAGTGTATCCGTTTCTACGTTATTTTCTGGTCGTCACAATGTGATCGCCGTAGTAGGGCTTCGATGCCCTATCCGCGTTTATTGTTCATTGGAGCTATAACTATTGTTAGATTTTCCGTTTATATGAAGCACTTTTTTTTAGCGAATCCTCTGCATGTGTTGCACTTTCTGTTCATCTTATTGATCCTTTCTGTCATTCTTTAGTCGTCATTATGCTTTCATTTCCTCATATGCTTGAGCTTCTTCTTTACCGAACATCAGTAAGTTTTGCGCCTATTTTCAAAATATATACGTAGCTGTAGTTTATGTCAATTGAAATGGGAGCTCTCAGTTACTTCTTGAGAGGCGGCACGCTGTTGGCCGCTCTATATGGTCCCTTACCCCAGAAATTTCTTCTGACTCTTGATGCCTTGTAATTTCATCTGATCACTTTTCTGCGATACTTGTGTGTTTATTGACATAACAACATGCTATGTATTATTGCTGCCCTGAACAACCACCGTATGTGTCGCCACGTGTGATCTAATGTGTACTGTACGCATGATGGTACATACCTATGTAACAGCTTGCATATATTGGCGGACTTATTTGTTTCTGGCAGTTCATTTATTTGTTACATTGGAAGGAATCACCTTACGTTGCATAGAATTGGTGTGTACCCATTGTCTTTCACTGAATGCTCAGGTCTGTCACTGTTCTTCTATTGCTGCGACACCGTATAAATACCAATCGCCCCTACGCGTATCGTACAGTGGCTGTTCCTTGGTACCCGAGTCAATAAGTGCTGCTGTGTATTGGATCTCTAGGTCTTGTTTGATGTTATGCAGCTGCACCAAAACAGCCAAGATTGTTTTCGAAGACGGCGAATTGCAATATTAATTTGTCTGTTTGTTCTTAGGCCTCAGCGCTGCGAGGAACCTGTGCACAACAATGCAGCCTTCTACAAAACGCCCTTTGTTTAGCTTCATAGTTGTGCCGCCGGTTGTTGGTACGGGTGTGCTGTGGGGTAAGCAGCACTGGCCACCCGGAACTGTCTCGCAGCTCTGATCCTTCACTGCTCTCACACTCTCAGTACCGTCCTCAGAACAAGACATCGCTTGTGTTAACCCTTTCCTTCATCCCGTAATATAGGCATGTCTGTTACTCTTCGGATGGTATTATTCCTACGAGAAAGGCAAATTAATTCGTAAAAGAAAGGGTTACTTGGCTAACTGCAGATTGTCGCATGGAGTCTTCCGCCACTGTCGCCATAGCTCTGCAGCCGTATACTCTTCCGGGGTCTGTTGGCCTATACCTGCAGCACAAACCAGTGCGTGTGGGTTTCCCAGTTGGGGGTTTGGTCAAGTTAACTTTCCCATTTACCTTTACTTATTGCTTGCGATTATCTTCATTTCTCCGCAGCATTTGTATACGGAGAGGCTCGTCCATGGTTCCCTGGGATTTACAGCGAATGTGACAAGGATAGGAACACTGACGCGCTGGGGTCCTATCGTGATGTAAACTAGTGTGGTTGCGAGACATTTATGTTGACTCGTGCCACAGTGGTACGTGGGCGGGTTGAAGTTCGATACAAAATGGTAGGTATATCGAACGCCCGGACTTGTAGTTCGGCAAAAGTTGAAGCCAGTCGGCTTATATAACGTCGATGGCGGAGAGCGAGTCGAAGATGTCGTAACTTTGGGGCGAAGCGGTGTGCCTTAGAATTTAGCGAACGAACTTCAGTTCACACGGCGCTCATGCTACCGTATCTGTGATACAAACTGTCATATTACTGTGAAGTATAACGGTATGAAGTTCGAGCTGCCTGTCCCACTATCAAGTTTGGCGTACGATTGTCAGGTGTGACCTCGACGTACTATAGGAGCTGAAGCAAGCCTGTTTCCTCGGCGGAGCTTATTCGGTGGAACACAATTTAGTGGGGCATTTCTATCGTAAAATGCCGCATACTTTCCATGAGTTCACGTGTCTTAACTGAGACCGTGCAATTCTCCTTGCTTTTTTTCACATTGCACTGCATTCGTTGGACGAAACCGGGGATTTAGAGAGTTTGTACAAGGAACGGGTCGAGAGGTCCGTAGCCTGGAGAGCAAGCTAAACTCTGTTGTTTGTTGCCTCTGAACGATCTTAATCCCGCACCTGCCACTCGCACCCAAAACGCGTGTAGCCAAATGAGGAGGATAGTATGCGAGGGGGGGGGTGGGTGGTGAGTTAGCTCCTCCGCCGCTATAGTACCCCCTTAGGTGGCATGAGATGGGCCATTGGGTTAGTTTAGTTTAGGTTCGCCCATGCTATGTTATGGGGAGCAGCACTCCCAGAGGGACTCTGTAGGGGTAACTTAGCCATTAACTAGACCTTCGGGACGTCTGTGCTTCAAGAAAATTACAGAACAAATGGTCAAGTTTTGGTTTTGCGCAAATGTATATCCTTGTGTCAAAAGTTATTTAATTTTTTCGTCAACATTACGTTGCTTGGCGGAAGTATGCGCTCGCAGAGTGCTACTCTAGTTAATTGTGCCCTCTGGAGAACGAGTAGATTAACTGTCCTTCGATACGTCTGTCTTTCGTGCTTACTTTGCCTCCTTCCATTTACATATTGCTACTGATGATGCTTTAGTGTGTTCATACTTTTCTTTCCCGAATTGGAGTCCCGTGCGCTGTGACCCTGAGTCGGGACGACCTCGAGCACAAGTCCCACGTTTCTATCGGCCTACGACGTATCCCTTTCTTTTTCTCTCTTATACAACACCTTGGTTGTGTCGAGGGAGGCTTGAACAACGCATTTACCTACGTACTCCTGTACAGCCAGCGTGCCCCATGTGTGTCACACCTTGCGTTACCTCGCAGCGGTATTGTTGCTCGTGTTGTTTGTATCTCCAAATGAGCATGGCGTGCTTCATCACGTCTAAATTAATTAGCTCAGCCGTTGGAGACGAATTGCAGCAGTAGAACAGTTCCATCCATTTATTGGTCATAATTAGGTGATCTGGTCAAGCGTGTTGTCGCAAAAGCGGACTGTTAACAATGGCTTCCACTGCGGTAGGTTCATCGCGGCAGATTTGTCTCCGGTGGTATTGTACCCGCGCTCACTTTCTGCCATTACAGTCGAGTTAACCATTGTGTCTTGGGTGTGATGAGTTCCTGGAATTATGTTCAAAACAACGTGTGCGACATTGTTATCATTATCAGAGCAGTCGCTTTGTTCAATTATAACTGGCGAGAGATATTGACGCTTCGGAAATGCAACCGCTGCCGACCAGTTGGCAGTTCTTGCTGTGTTGTTTTCAGCTCTAAAGTATTATCTGATAATTACAGTGTTTTTATCATTATTTCCTCTAGTATCTGCCGGCCTACCGAAGTTTTTCGGCCACCCTATGCAACCTTTTTTTTACGATATTTACTATAGAGGTAGCCAATAACAAAGTTAGGCTGGGGACACACTAGGCATTTACACAGACAACGTTATGTAAGGATGCGAGACTCGGACGTCATTCATGCCACGGTATCTATACTGCCGATTTTTTGTATATATCGAAACGGCCCGCGAGCTGCACATCCGGGAAACCAGTTGGGAATAGAAATGCATGTGTGTCCCCGGCAGCACTATCGTCTCTCACGACGATTTAGCGTTCACGTAAGCTTTCCTGCGCTCGCCACCACTAAAATAAACACTACCTAGGCAAACCTAACCTAACCTCCTTACCTAACCTTCTAACCTAACCTTACCTTACCCAACCTAACATAACCTAACCCAACCTAACCCAATCTAACCTCTCTAACCTTACCTAACCTTACCTAACGTTATCTAACGTTACCTAATGTTACCTAGCGTTACCTAACCTAACCTAACCCAACTTAATCAGCGATACAGCGGGCAGCGCGGCGCACCAACGTGAACGCCGCTCACGCGCACACGATCTGCGCACACAAATCGTCGTGAGAGACGATAGTGCTCCCCGGCATTAGGTTTAACCCATGGCAGGTGCATCTTAGCTGTCACTGAATTATTGCTTACTTTTATTCACTCGAAAATTTATAGGCGATTATCGGATGCAACTTCCCTGCAATATAATTGATCATGAATTTCCAATAGGATATTGGGGTTGTGTGCTAAGTACCGTATTGCCTTCTTGCATTGTGCGCTCTTTGCTGCCTCTGCTTTTCTTCTGTCTCCACGTCTGCCCTCGTGCATTGTTTGTGTGGAGGAACTCACTCGTTGTTCCTATCAACCTACTGCAAGTCCCTTCCTCTCCCTCTCTTGTGTGTTAAGGCTATTACTAGGAGCATCTACATGCATTGACTACAGAAGCTGAAACCTGCTTTAATAACAAAGCCTCTCCTTACTCGATCTGTCGTTCCCATACGCAGCGATACTCTGCTCATGGGAGTTTCCCATTACTTTGGAATACTATGTTGCTATATGCAAATGCATGTTATGTTGTGTATATGCATGTCTGTCCAATATTTCCTCTCTAAAAGAAAAAAATAAAATTTTGCTACCTACATGAAAGCATTGGCCATCGTCAGAAAGATCATTCGTAACTATGCTGATCTCACAGCTCCTTGCAATATCTTACTGTCGATCGTAGTCAGTGTCGCATGAATTACTGAACAAGAGAAGTACTTTATATACCTTATAGCTATAGCTACCCTTTATCAGTGTGGGTGTCTAAATTAACAAGAAGACAATTTGTGTCGTGAAACTGTGCAGCCCTCTGGCTCGATAACTGTGAAATGAGTGAACTGTGTTATTTCACAAGCGTTGTGGAAGATCTACCTAAGCTTTTTTATACCTACTTTTTGTATTTATTGCCTTTTGAGTTGAGCGAAGCACTGCGAGCTTTTACGTTTTTTTTTTTTTTTTTTAATGTTTTACAGTGCCGGCACAAAATATCTTTACACTTCACTGGCAAGAAAAAATTTGACGCTAGAAATGTGAGTTTACTCTACCCGACATACTGAAGCGAGAAGATGTAGTGATGATGCATTCCCACCGCCCACTCATAGCAAACGTCCATCACCCAGCCAACCGTCAGCGAGGGTTGTGTGCAGTAGGTGTAAAGTTATATGACTTCACACTTATAAGAAAGAAAAATAACACGTCGGCAAGAGCGACCCACTATCAACCTCACTGCAGCAGCACACAACCCTCGCTGGGGGTTGGCTGGATGATGGACGTTTGCTATGAGTGGGCGGAGGGAATGCATCATCACTAACATCTTCTCGCTTTATTATGTCAGGTAGGGCAAGCGAAATACTAACTCACATTTCTCGTGTCTTGCCATTGACGTGTGAAGATCTTTGTTTTTTTTGTCGGCACTGTATATTACTTGTGGCGCTCAGTAATGATTACTGAACCTGGACATTCTTTAAAACGTGGATAAATAATAAAAACTTAAAAAACTACGACAATTGCATTGTTATATATTTATTTTTGAAACAATATTTCAAATTTTTGTGTTCTTTTTTCACTGGAAACTCGTTGTTTTTGCACAATTAGTAAAATAAAGACTCCTATATTGTAAAACTAAGTCTCCTGGGTGCGATAAACCCTACTGTTGGCCCACTTTGACATGCCCGTATTTCTCGTTTATAAAATAAATTCTTTACGCTTCTGTGAATATGATTGTTTTTGTTTGAGGTTCCTAGCTCATTTAGAAAGCAGTATGTCGGAGATTACATAAATGGCCCTTAGGGCTCACTTGCGCTGTTGAACTGGATAAAGCAATGATGTTACGTCCCTCAAGCTAGAGACCATTGAGCTAAAGAGGCCGTCCTTAAATAAATTCGAACAAAAGACGGTGATGCTTTTGTTTGGATTTCTTTAGTGTATCGACTTGTTTTTGGAACCTGACCCATAATCTTTGCGACATCGTCCATGGAATGTTGCAAATCTGTTGTGAGAGGCACAAGTGGAGCTCATTTCAGCGTATATTTTTCTATAGATCGATCGGTGTGTGGAGATTGGATCAAGTGTTTCGTCCGTACCGTAGAGTACATCGGAATTTCTGTGAAGTTCTTTCTGTTTTTCTCTTTTTTTTTTCTTAAAATAGTCTACTTAATGCCAGTTTTCTTTCCGGGTTTGGCGTACCCAGACATTGGTTTCTCAATTTCCACTCATTTTTACCGGCCTTACTATTGATCCTATTGAAATTCTTCGACCGAGGTCCGGGGAGCTTTTGCCCTCCCACCATCTTGCGCAGACATGATGCTGCATTCCGTAACCATGCAGCGTGAGGGCCAACAGCGAGTTATGTAGGCCTACATACTCCTATTTTTGTCGTCTTTGGATAGTCATTTACGCCACAAATCCAAGGAGGCTTGAGGCTGTCACCATCCGCGCATATTTTTTAACTAAATTTTTTCGTAGCAGTTAGCAAGACTCAGTCTTGGTTGGAGTTTTCGTTCCTTTCTTGCATAATTCATTTCGCTTATGCTTCATTTAGCTGAATCTCTACGTAGCAATTGAAACTTCACCCTAAACAGAGGCCAAATTATATTCAACTTCACAGGAGCTCGTGGCTAAAAGCCTAGATTTCATTAAAAGACATAGGACCAAGGTCATTGCAATAAAATAAATCATAGTCTAATATTCAACTTGCATTGCAGCCAAATTTACACCCTTGAAGGTTCAACTATCGGCTGGTATCCAGGCTACAGTAAGCTGTGAGCATTTCCGGTGAATTCTTTTGATTGAACTATATTTTCTTGGTACTGATGACGTCGAAGGACTATCCTTTGCTTCGGTGCTGCTCAAGCTTTTTAGAATCCCAAACTGATATCCGCGCCTGACCTTTCGGAAGGGATATTTTGCTCTGCTCCCGCAAACTCATGGCTGTACAGTTAACGTTCCTTTATGGAATATCGCGCCTGCAGGTATGAGACCTATTTTACCACAAAACCTATGCTGAAATAAGGAACGGTA
>LQNS02000227.1:3398226-3418004 GCA_001587735.2 Parhyale hawaiensis
CAGCGCTAGTCCGATTACTGCGGTATTCCGCGATTGTTTTCTCGAAGGCTGCTGCTGTTGCTGCTCTTTCACTCATTAGAACCGATTTAATGAGATCTCTTGCTTTGATGGAAATCCTCTCTGATGTGATCACTAACTGTGTCGAGATATTTTCCTATCTTTGATCTTCAGTTGTGCATGTCGAGGATTGACATTTTTCTTAAGAGGGCTTTACCGTACTTGTTTTGTGTCTTCCTGTACTTATTATAACAACTAGTGAGAAAAAAACGGCAACACTCTTCTGAGGCTTTGTAAGTGTCCCATGAAGTTTTTCTTATAATTACAGGAAATTATTGCTATTTGCATCTGCTGTTTACCGATTATGATGTTGTGGATGCATGATGCGGGAAATACCTTTTTTCTCTTCCTTTTTTATCGACAGATGTTGCTCTGCCCAACACAATTTGCTTAAAAAATAACGCCTAATGATCATACACATTTATTGTCGTTGCTCTCCAAACGAACGAGTAAACAACTCTTTCCTGTTAAGACTTGCGGATATTGCGTTTTGTTTGCTGTACTATCGTTACCCACTTGATAGCGACTCTAGGTATAGTTTTATCGGTATACTTCAGTATATCTATCAGTGCCCTCCTCAAGGCACAATGTCAGTATGGATATTATACATTCGGGAAATCTAGAGAGCGTTACACTTACTAAATGGACTTGATATTGCTAAAATCATATATAGGGTTGTGACAATATGCTCTTATAGACAGAGAAGTCGACGATAACTGCAAAACAACCAATTGCATTAAGTATAGGCACTTAGAGTGAACTGCTTCTGTAGGTGGTGTTACTGTCATCGCTTTACGCTTGGGCTTTTTCTCGTTGTTTGGAAGTTATCCCCGACGTCTCTGTCTATAAGAGCATATTGTCACAGCTCGAATCATATAACATTGCGTTGATCTATCCGGCGATTTATTTCTACTTGCCACAGTGCAATGTGGACTGAAGCACTACATCTACTGGATTAACAGAAATTTGGTTTTTACCCCACGC
The DNA here is from genome assembly GCA_001587735.2 of Parhyale hawaiensis. Taxonomy (NCBI): domain Eukaryota; kingdom Metazoa; phylum Arthropoda; class Malacostraca; order Amphipoda; family Hyalidae; genus Parhyale; species Parhyale hawaiensis. Next base: position 3,399,268 of record LQNS02000227.1, read on the forward strand.
TAAACTGTGGGTAAACAGATATAGCTCGATTCTAAGTTTTTGTTATCCATACGTTCCCATCATGCACTTAATGCATAAATATAAAGGGTAAGTAAGCTTGGCCTTACCCCCGGCTGGGAAACCCACACGCACTGGATTTTTCGTGCTGGATATATAAAGCAAGTTGCCTCAGATGAGTGTTCGGCTGCAGTCGACTGCAAATCATCAGAAGCAGTGGCGCTAGCGACGGAAGGGTATGCGATAGACTTGCGACTCCTACCCTCCCCATTTATGGGTAGGACCAGTACCCCCGCAATACCACGGGGGCCGGATCTGACTGAGAACCTCGAGCGCCACAAAGACCTCCTCCGCTTGGCTGGCGACGTCGTTTTCCTTTTCCATTTATTGCTACGATTTTGACTAAACCCAGTATTGTAGTTATTGAAATGCATTGATGATGTATTTAATACTCGAGTCGAAAAAAAAAATAATAATCGAACCAATCAGTTGGACGTGTAGAACGTACACGCCGAAGCACAGACTAAGCAGAGGAACGCGAATTACTATGATTATTTCGCTTCATGTGACGTTCAGCGAGTCTCCAATATTTTTCTCTTATAAGACTGTCGGAGAATCCGTACATCGCCATAATTTATAATCCCTGATTATTTTTTTGCTACAGTTGTTGCAGAAAGTATCATAACGTTCATAGTTACGCAATTAAAAATGGCCCGTGGTGTATTTATGGGGCTTTCTTCGTATAGTGACGCTCATGAAAGTTTCTGTTGTGGCTAGCGAATGAAGTCCTGGAATTGTTTGACTGTCTAACGGGAGTGAGTAGTTCTCGCATTGTTGGATGCGCCTATCGCTACTTTATTATCGCGATGGCTTACCACTCGTGTTCTTTTGTCTTCCTTCGCCCTGGGGTGGATTTCTTCGCCCCTCCCCCAGGGCCAAAGGATGGGCCGTAGGGTTAGGTTAGTTAAATTCGCGCATCCGATGTTTTTGGGGAGCAGCAACCCCAGGGAGATTGTGTAGGTTACCTTCGTTATTGGCTAGGCCTGCGGGATGTCTGTTTTTGATGCCCATTTTACTTCCTTCATATTACCCTCCTATATGGGTTCCACGTGTCTATCGAAATACTATACTATATGTCCTTTCTCTGTGAGGTCACCGTAATTGTGGAAACCGATTCTTAAAGTACTTAATATGTTTTTTTTTTGGCCTACTTACGCTTGTGGTTTATTTTTCTCTACGCTCCCTCTTCTTTCTTAATTTAATGCATGGGTTGCGCTCGGTTTGCTTGGACACGCTACGTGCCCCTTTATTTTTTCTCTGCTTGGATCACAGTGAACTCTTTGGGTTTGGAAGCTGAAGCTGAGAATATACTCTGGCTAGCACTCTCGCAGAATTGGTAGCGTCTATATCCTTCACATTCCTTGTCGCGAGAAATACATTTAATTACGAGAAATGAAAGTCATCGTGGCTTCTGTGTTTTATGTCATGCGCCCTAAAGACAGGAAGTTGTAGCATCGGTATAAGCCTAACGATGTACTCGTATGCGACAGTACAGGGCTTACAGGCTGTGTTGGTAATAAATATTACTGTAGCTTATCTAATCAGTGGTAATTGCGGGCGCTTACAAACGTGATTTATCATCCTAATATGATAAAACGCTTCCTGTATTTATTAATTTCGTGTCCGCGTATTAATGAAATAGACGAAAAATAGGGCAGGTTGCAGATTTTGTAATTTACATTTTCATAGAGGTCGATGACCAGGTTGCAGAAGATGGCGAAAATGGGATCCTTATTGGGAAATCTAATGGGAAGTTATGCAAGAAGTTGTACTTTAAAATAGATGAGTTTCATTAAACCGAATGCTGTCCATGTTCGCGACTTTCATTGGCGTTATCAGTCAAATTTCATTACTTTATCGTGACCGTTATTATTATATAATTGGACCACAGACTACACCACACTGCAATCATGTGCTCTATGGTTGACGTATTTGTACAAGGCGCTAAAAAACGCAAGTGTATAATCTTAGTGAATTTAAACTCGCTCAGTACTTGGAGAGGTAGCCGCAAGTTTGCCACTGGCGGTTACTATAGGGTAAAATTGTAGCAGTTTGAAACTGCCTGCAATTTTTTTGAGACGATTTAATAATATGCAAGATGAAGCCGTGGCTGCGCTAGAGTAACCAAACTGATCGAGTTGCCTCCATGCTGATAACTCCGACGAAAGTCGTACGTGGCCACCCGACTTCCAAGGTGGATGAGGCTCCTCAAGAGTGGTAGGTCAATCAAAATGCATTATCTATAAACTGAAATAGTGTATAATAGCGTTGCCTTAGTTCATTGCACTTCGAAAAGGGAAAACAATACAAAGCCTTTGAATTTCTACGAGTCCAGCTAGTTATAATTATTTTATTTCGGAACGCTTCGGGTGAGACAACTGAATGGTTATGGATAGGTCATGGGAAAAGCGATGCAGTAGTGACTCGCTTAGTCTTACTATGCACGTTTTGGTAGCTATTGCAGTGGAAGTTCCAAGTTTTCACTGCCATCCGCCGCGATTCGTTTGGAAGACAGGCCACGCTCTGCCTAAATGATGGGTCCCGGATGTGGTGGGCGCGCTGCTCCCTACCCACCCGCACCTGCTCTGTGTCAGCAACAACACTCCGTAGTCTCGGCCTGATCCCCTGAGCGACCTCCAAATCACAGCCCGTAGAGCCGATAAACCTTCGCTAAACCTGCCTTCGTCTCCGTCTGCCCTCCCTCCCTCCCGCCTGTCTTACCGTCTTTCCTTACTGCTGTCTTTGCCGAGCTTGTCGCACCTGGAATGGACGGGACCTGTTGTCTGTCTGCTTGTCTTTCCTTTGCCGCTGTCATTCCGTCACAAATATTGTTCTGTGCATATGACTGTCGCGCTTACCTTGCCGGAAATTTACGGGGCCTGCCTGCGGTCGTGCCCGTCTGCTCTGCCATTAGACATTCCCCATTATATCCCCTCCGGGGGCATAGGGTGGGCCATAGGGTTATGTTCGCCCATCCTATGTTATGGGGAGCAGCGCCCGCAGAGGGACCCTGTCGGGTAATTTAGGCCGTCGGAACGTGTCTTTCATGTCCATTTCCTTCCGATTTCTTTCACCTACTGATCTTACTTTCATCTGTTCTTCCTCTTCTTTCCCGACTTGCTGTTCCCATGTGCGTTGGTCCTGTGTGGGAACACCCTCATGCATGGGTTCTACGAGACTATCGTCATACTATATCTTCCCTCTTTTTCTCCTCTGTGAGATCGCCTTGGTGGTGAAAACTGAGTCTAAAACTTCTGAATATAATTATAATTTTCATTACATGCCCTAGTTTTCTTACCAGGTCTACCGGCTCTTGCTGGCTGCTTACTTAACCCTGTACATTGTCTATCCTGCCACTTCCAAATGTCGGTTCTGACTATGGCGTTGGATCACCAAAAAAAGTTATTACATCTTTCGCAAAACTTTAAAGCGCGTCCTGTGTCATCTGTTCTAAGCTTCATCGTGTACGCGATTTCAGTCTATAGTTAGCTAATCTCCATTGGGCAGAATTTCTTCACTAGATGGGGTATAGCGATGCCCTTGTTTACCAGTCGCCTAGGGCGTACTCTCAAGTGCGGCAGTCCGCACCGTGTACGTCGCAATTTTGTTTTACCTAATGTAAATTAGTAGCTACTGTGATGCTATAAGCGACAGGGTAGATCGTTATACATAAACGAACATCTGCTATGCCTTGAAAGGCATAGCAATCTCCATGATTCGTTTTATCATCGGGTAATCTTAGTCAATGATAACTGGTAGTCCTACTGGAGATATAACGATTCCGTTCGTTGTTTAGGAGCCGCAATTAGTACCGTCGGTCCGGTTGCGTCAGTTGCAGTATTATTGCGTAAGCTCAAGCGCCGACGCTCCTCCCAGACTCTGTCGCATTTTCCCCCTCTGAGCTCGAGGAGCAGGCCGCAAATTCTTCTAGAGAGCTCCCAAAATCCTAGCTGATCTGTTTCGTGTGCCCTCACCCACGGTTCCTGCTGGTCTTGTGGTGGTCCCTTGGCGTCACTGTGCCTCTGCGCTAGCTGCTGCACGTCGTTTTTTATTTAGCATTCTTCTCTGGTGATGATCATTTTTTGTTCAGAGTTCGACGTACTGTAGTTCTGTGGTTTCTGAAAGTTTCCACGCTAATGCTTTCATGACTGTCAGGGGGAGGACACCTAGTGTAGCACCCTTCCTCCTCTTACACACAAAAGTGCACGCCGTTTATTATTTGTTTCATCTCGCTTGCAAGTACTTGCGCTCATGAAGGTAGGCACTGTCTCCTCCCCCCCCCCCTTCGACCGCAGTCAAAACTGAACTGCTCTAGTACTTGTTGGTGTTGAATTCGTAGGCTATGTGGCCGTTAAAATTCTTATGTGAGGAATCTAGTCAGTTACATCTCGAAACGTAACTCATTAAGACTGTTGTATATATGCAAGTCTTTTGCACTAAAATTTCTTGCGTTTTACTTCGGTCCATTTTTTTCATGATGAGAAGAGCGGAATGGAATATTGAAAGTCGCTTGCGGTGACAGCTGATTGGCTTTTTCTAGTTCAAAGGTAACTCAAAATTAGATAGCACCAACCATTGTTTTAAGCACATAGCCTTGCTGCACCGGACTATGCGACTCGTCGAACACTTCATTTTGAAGCTTACAAATTTGATAACATTTACTGCAGTTCGCTTTTCCATGATGAACTCATAAACGTCGGCGTGCTGAAGCTTGTGGTCCCTTGGACTCACAGATCCAATTAGGCCGGGATGATGCGTGCCTCTGAAGTGAGCCATTGAGACTCTGGGTCGTTAGAACATCTCAGGGTCAGTTCCGTGTGACGACCTCCCGATCGGAGTGAGTGTGTGGGTTGGTCACCTCAGCAACAGTGTCGGCCATGTTGCTTCTTCTTGTCCTGTTCATAGTTTTTGTGCTCGGGTCGACCTTAATTCTCAATTCTAAGTGCCCAGTTAAGATTTTTGCTGATTAGCGTTTTCTACTTTGTTTCTTTAGTACCCCGCGCTGCTCAAGTCTTTGGCTCACAAGTCTCTCTTTTGTGCTGATTTATTAAGCATTTCTGCTGCAGCTCCTGTTAGCTGATTAAGTTTTTGACGCGCAGAAGCGATCTCTATTCAGTGCAGCCGTGTTCAATACACCGGCTGCAGTGTGGGGGAACCAATGCTATGCACAAGTGCGCCGCGCTGTCTCGCACCACCTACGCCGTTTTGCCGTCCTTTCCGTTGGGTCCTTTGACACAAACAGATTTGGATCGCATTGTTGTTCTTCTTTTGAACCGAGCAGCCACAGGTGCTCCAGATCCTTCACCTACCAGTCGAGCGGCTGACGACACCACCTCAAGTGTTGTGCTCCTGCCGCACTGCCAGCTTTTTATTTGCTTCATGTGCTCAATTGCGAGATCTGAGCTGCAGCACAATGTGCCTTTAGGTCCTGCCGTTGTCTTGCCGCTTCCCCAGCTTTGGTTCCTTGCATCTCAGTACCTCCTTGTTTGCTCCGTTGCGTACTGATGACCTGTCGAATTTTTACATGCGGTAACGTCTGTCTATACGTGGGCACACACGAGTCTTCTAGTGCCCAGATATCCTGATCAGCCTGCAGATGTGATAGCCATGTCATTGTAAGCACATAAGTATCTACAAAAAGGTTTTGCATCTTGTCAGCTGGCTAAGCAAGCGCCACAGGCAAAGATTTGCATATCTTTTGGAAACTGATTAAAACTCAAGGAGCTGTACTCTTGTGTGCTGTTCAAACGGATACCGGTACAGCAGCTCATTCGGACTCGAGAGAACTTTGTATGGGGATTGAGAACCTTCCTGCACACCGTGGCGGTAGTACAGAGCTTGCCCGTGTCTGAGGGTTAACTGTCTCTTACTCTCTGTATCTTACATTTTTATGGAAAATGTAACAAGTTTCCAGGAAAATTCCAGAAAATCCATATGAACTACAGTTGTGGGCGCACGTGTTTCCGACTGGTAGGTCTGCTCTAAATTTACCCAACCCTCCCCAACGTGTGGAAAATAGTTTGCTCTGCATGTATGTAGCATTGTACGCCTCGGGGGTAACCCTGCAGATTATAGTCTCCCGAACTACTGGGCCGGCCCTATGGACTGTCTACGTGACAGTCATTCCTTTGGTCGAGCGAGCAAATGCTAGTTGGCCTATACCACAATGATGTCAGTGAATAGTAGACTTAGCCGCCATTATTTAAATATGATTCTAAATGAAAGACTAAGACGGCCAGCTTGCAAAGTGTTCTGAGTGATATTGTGAATACAACCGTTGTAAATCTGGTTGTTTGTGGGAATATTTACTGCTGTCAGTGCAGGCGGGTTAAGTTCCGCCAATAATGTATAAAGCACCTTTCAGTCATGCTCTCTATTTTCTTTCAGAATAAGTAAACTGTTTTTTGTCACTAGGAACTACTTTTGCATTCAAAACGAATGAAGCAATGTCACCGCCCATGCAATGTGCTAGGCTCAAAGCCCGCGTCTGAAAATGTTGCCATGATCTCTCATTAGTTTCGTTACAGTTCTGGTGTATAGTGCGACCTGACATCAGTTTAGTAGTGAGTGTTCTATGAGCGCAATAACGGCTATGTCGCAGATATGCGGCGCCAGGACCGCCACCTATCAGTTCTCCAGTGTACACCTCAAAGGAAATCTGCACAAAATTGCTGGAGTAACGTACAGAAATGGCGGTGCTCGTGACCTATGCGGGAGGTCGCGTTCGGCGGATGTTGCTGGTGACGGTGTTTTCAGCGCTTCCAGTCCCTACCTCAAGACTTATGATATGGACACTTCCAAGTCTGTGGCGGTGCTGGAGTCTCCTCTGCCATGTACTGACGGACGTGCCGGTACTCTATGCACTGAGAAACACGAAACTTTTTCTTCCTTTTCTGGGGAGACGCCACCTACTGGAGATCCTCTAAAATCTACCGTTCCCGCCGGCATGGTTGGTATGGCTTATGGATCGCAGGCATCCCCTGCCGTTGTGCAAGAAATTGTCCCAACGTGCATATCGTACGATCCTTACTCATGTGCCATGACTACACTGCACACATCGTCCCACGAAGGGATCACTTCTTATGCAACTACTTGTCACGACCTTCCTGCTTATCCTCGTTATGGCGATCAGATGCCGACGTTGCCCCTACCGTCGCTATCTCGTCTGTCTCACCACCATTCCCCTTCGTGTCTGGCTCCTCTGCACCCCTCTCCTTCCAACACCTTAGATTCTCAGCCTCATCTGTCACCTCAGTCTTCCCAATATTCCACGTCACCTTTTCAAAGTCCCACCAGCACCAACTCCGCGACAAAATCACCTCCGGCTCTGCCACGGCCCTTTCCTTTCCTCAGCGGCGAGGTTATGGGCGTCATTACCGCCAGTGAAGCCTGCGGTGAGGTCGCTGCCATGGACGACTGGCTAGAGAAATGGCCCGGTAACTACTGTATCGATAAGTTGCCCCTTCTTGGGCGCGATACTCTTGCTAGGGTTGCATGTGCCTGTATTGTCTGCCTTCCACTGTCGGAAATTTTTCATTTGTTGCTCATATAGTGCTCCTGCCTCTAGCCAACACGTGTCCTTTGGTATCAAGATTCATTGCTGTAATTTGTATGTTTCTACCTTTAATTAACACGTACCATTCTGGAGGCACTGTGGAGCGAGTTTCAACAGCATGTATGTATGTACTGTATGTCACTGGTAGACGAATTTTTGAAACGCCTTTGTTTAGTTCATAAGTTAATTCAGTTTTGAAAAATATCAGATGTCCATAAGTCCTTGTACGATATGGCGAGTAAACTATGAAATTGTACAAGGGATTGGGTACCCGGCAGATTGATTATTAGGTGATGGCGACTAGCTCGAGTGAAGAGCGAAGGTGCGGGACGGACACGCACTGCGTAAAGGAATCGTTTGTGTTCTAATCGTTGTAATATACTCTAAGGAATTGACATCGTGCAATTTTTAATTATTCGCTAAATTATATCAATACTGAAAAGAGCTCTTAATATTTGCTACCATGATGGCTTTTTGTTTTATACTGGTCCAAAGTCTTACGCTCGTATGCATGGCTAAGCCTGCTTAAAACTGCCTGTCTTCGTTAAATTTCAATTATTACTCTTAATTTCATCACCTGGAATACGCTGCTCAAAATATTGTGTCGCGACTTCCTTTCCACCTAATTTTTAGGTAGTCGTGCATATCATATACAGTGGCTTCTCTCTGCATGCATTGTCACGCCTGCAACTTTTCAAGTTTACTTTTTACATCTGTCATTTTGTCAGCTCATTTTACATTCGAAATTTGGAGTAAAGGGTTCACACGGCGTTAATTTAGTGAAGTTTACATCGTTGATTGGAAAATGTGTTTAAATATTTCTTACCCGTATAGAAAGGCGTATGTGGCCCTCTCTCTCCTGCGTACCTATGTTTTATGGGACAACAACCTGTAAACACGCTGCAGCCTCGCCTTCCGCCGTGCGTTCTGCCCGTGCCAAATCCCTACTCAAGCCTGTCATGGGGACGTGGTCAGTGTGGTATCGATCGGTTAGGATTAGTACGCGTCCACAAGCGGAGTTCTTTGTGATATCGTTTATATTTGGGGGGAGGGGGAACACGGACAGTGCTGTGGCCATCGCTGGCGTCAGCGATCCGCTCGATTGTCAGCTCACGTAACGAGTAGAATAATTGTAATCCCCCCCCCTTTCGGTGGTACTTCTTTTTATCTTTAAGGGTATATTCCCAGTGGACCAACAGATTTTTGCATGATTCTTCTAAGTCGATAAATCTTGGGTGTCTGCACTGTTGCTTATTGCTACTAATTACCTCCGCCAAGGAGGTGATGGTTTCGTCTGGTTTGTCTGTGTCTTTCTTTCTGTTTGTCTGTCATCAAGATAACTCAAGAAGTTATGGACCAATTTTGACGAAATTTACAGCGATTGTGTGGTATTTTCAGAGGAACAGATGATTAACTTTTGGTGAAGATCCATCCACCCGTGTGTTTCTTTGTCTGCCTCATTTTCTTCTATGCTATAACTCAAAAAGTTATGGACAGATTTATATGAAATTTGCATGAGTTGCTTGGTTTATTATGAAGAGTAAATGACCAAATTTTTGTAATGATCCGTATGTTCGTTCGTCACAGTTTTTAATTTTATGCTTATTATTACAATACCTCAAAAAAATAATGAATGGATGTCTATGTAATTTATAGGAGTTGTTAGTAATGTTAAAGGCATAAATGATCAAATTTTGGTGCAGATCGGTTTGTTCATTTGTATGTTCAACTCATGTTTGTCATAATGCTTGTTATCAGCATAACTCAAAAAGTTATGAACGGGTCTTCAAAACCATTACTGAAGCTGTTGTTACTATTAAAGGGCACAAATGATTAGATTTTGGTGTTGATACAGAGAAAATCATAGTCTCAGAACCAATTTTAGTTTTTCGTAACCGTTGCCTTGCTTGGCGGAGGTATACGCTCTCAGAGGGCTCTAGTTGCTCGTGGCATGGTGAGTGTTCTAAAGAGTGCCGAGCTAAATTGAGGGTAAAAACTTGTTTCTACGTCATCTGTTGGTGATGTTGCATGCATTATCATTGGACTTAGGAGCAGCGTAGACCTTCGGAGCTGTATACTAACAGTGGATAGGAGCTGCTGCAGCACAAGCATGTGTAGAGCAGTCGATTTGTTGTTGTGCCACGTCCTTTCATTTTTTATTTCCTCATTAAATTAATTTTTTTCTGTTCTTCCTATGCTTCCCTGCATGCTCTTCCCCTGCACTTTTCATTTTTGTTTGTTTTGACTTGCCGCGTACCCTTCTACCTCTTTTGATATGCATCGTAGTGGGTGCGGAGCGTTAAGGTGACGCATACTGTAGTCCGTGCCATGGCTATAGCTGATGATACCTCGGAATGTGCTAGGGTACCTACTAAATATTGATGACCGCAGAGAAGTCTCCTAATATTTTTAACTTTGCATGCAGAAATGTCCCCCAGTATTTGAGATACCGGCTGCCGAGAGGCGACATCCACTGCAACACTACATAACTCTACGGAGAAGGCTCCCAGTATTTGATTTACTGAGTCCATGATAGCAAGGAAATTCTGAATAACTTGACAGGGATACAGAAAGTGTGTTACAATTGAATGCCTAAGTCCTTCGTTTTTCTCTGTGTAGACGAGTAGACATGGTCCATAGCTAATCTACTGACAATTTAGGGTGAGCGTTTATCATAGCAATCTATTAATAGACTACCTTCCGATGTTGTTTCTGCGGAGTCGGTCAATTCATTTAAAAATCGTCTTGACATACACTGGGAGAGATATCCTCCACAGCTAAGAACTCCTCCTCCACGACTCGCAAGCGCTTAACGGCCAAAGCTTCCCAGGGCATTTTATACTGACTTCTTCTCACTTCCATTCCATCTATATATTTAAGCTCCGTATATCAGCGGCAATCGATCATGCTTGGGGGCATTCATGACCATCTCTTTGGCGGAGATTCTTCTCCACTTCTGTTTTTTTCTCTTTCTCTTTTTTCTCTTTGGTCTTCCGTTTTTCTCCTCTCGTTTCCCCAATCCTCTATATCCTACTAACATAATGGCAATGGCTCGTAGAGGCCGGGGTGTTAGTCCCGGTGTCTCTTTGGGAATGGGCCTCTTTTTTTTTTTTTTTTTTTTGGTTCGTCTACTGCCGCCTATCTAATCTAATCTATTACCTTAACCACACACCTTGCATCTTCTGCTGGTTAATTTGTTGTTTTTTTTATTTTGTTTTTCCACTTTTTCCTGTTGCATAACTTTACAGACTGTGAGTAGTTTATTTATCTACTATGAGCAGGTTTCCTGCTTTGGTATCAGTGTTCCATACTCATAAGTACAGGATTTCGATAGTTTCCTTGGTATAAGGGACACAGCTGCTGCGTTGTACATTTCAGCACAACGAATTGCATTCCCCAAAATGTTGGTTCTGTGTACCACAAGGATTGCTTCAATGCAGCAGAAAGCTTTCGTTTTGATGTTCCCCTTGCAAGTTTGTCAACATCCGCGAGACTGGAGCGAGTGGCGTGCGCTTTTGGAGCCTGGGGTGATAGTTTTATGAAAGCTGCAAACGTATCACCGCATCTCTTTCAAGTACATTAATTTGATCGTCCTGCGTTTGCTTGTCTCGCTCATCTCGATGGTATTATGCTCAGGTCTTTTTGTTGATGTTGTGCCTGTTTGTTATTGGTTCGTCAATTGGGAGCATTCAAAAGCTTCCTCCTGCTCCCCCCCTCCTCCTCCTTCCCGTTTCCTCCCCGTCGCTGCGTTTGCTGTATCGACGGCTGTCCCGCAATGCGACGAGCCCTCGATCACCTTCGTCAGTTGCGTTACATAGCTCGTTCTGTAATGCATACTTGGCTGAAACGAAAGGAAGACTGCTTGATGACAGATATTGCGTACTTTCTGCGACAGGAGCCAGCAAACTTCTTATGAAATAGCTAGTCGACAGTTACTGTGACGCTAGCAAGGAAAGTTGGTGTGAGACAGCGTGTATCTAGGTTGAGAAGGGAAACTAAAAGGACGCAAACCTGTCGATGTCAGCAACGGCGTTTTACTGTTGGTAATGAACGTACCGCAGCCATGGTTGCTGAGTCTTACGGTACGAGGTCCAACTGTGACTCGTGACGTGCTGTTGGTCCGACGCCGACTGATGATATTGCTGTGAGTCCCCGTCCCGATTCCGGCTCTCTGGTGTGATTATCATTTTGCAAGCTTATCATTTCACAACCCCAGGGGTCCCGAGTGCCTTCTCCGCAGGGGATGTTGCAGCTGGCCTCAGCCTCTGGTGACATGGTTAGTTTTGTAAAGTTAGGTAGGTACTATTTCCCTTCTGTTCCGTCAGGTGGGCTGTCGATCGAGGTAGCCGACCTAGTCCGCGGGATACTTCTACTCTTTCTCGGGTCTTTTTCTATTCTATACGCTTTTTCACGCCAGCAGTAGCGCGCTCGGCCAGCTGAGACTTACCGGCAGTAATGCCGAGATAAAACATTCTTATACTAATGCGACATTATAAACTGAGTCTCACTGCTTGGATCACGTCGTATGACGTGTGTGCGGTGGTAAAACCAAGGATATAATAATAATTTTGCAAGCTTTCCGATTTAGCCAACTACTCGTAACCAAAAATACTCACCTTGAACTAACGCAAGCATTTTACGATATTAATGATAAGTTTTTGTTTGTTTCATTCGGGGCCTAATATATAGAATAATTGAAGCTATGTAAGTTAATTTTCAATCAGTTGAGGAGTCTTATATTATTATGACTAGAACTTTTGAAACCACTGGGTGTCCGACTCTCATACCACCTAAAAACAACCGACTCCGTCTCTGCCACCTTGGCAACAACGCAAGTTAGGTCATTCTACGTCCAAGTCCTGCGTTCACTTGCTTGATTTTGTGGACAAATCAAATTTGCTAAGCTTGTCGTTTCAAACATATTGGGCTGTATTCTCATGGTTTATTTTGGGGCAGAGTTATTTTACTTGACCTCCGCGCATTTATAGTTACTTAACACGATATGCAAGCGTCAACATGACGAATGAACTGCTGAACGCTATTTTTGTGGTCATAACTCTTGAGATTACTGAAAGCGAATTGTGTTAACGTGTATAAAAGTACTTACGAATAAGACGAGTTCCTGTGACGAGAGTTGTAAAGCAAGCTTGAGTTCGTTCGTCCCAGCCTCCGCTGGTATCTGTGTTTTCTCACGTTCAATTGTTCATGCGAGTAGTAATATTTGAAAGTACTATAACTCGCTGCGCAAGTATACTCTATATTACTGGAACTTGGCGAAATTTTTATGGATCATAACTTTCAATTCAAGTTACTTGCCCTTGTTCGGTGGGATATATTCACCTTGGCCGAGTATGTATATAGGTATATATATATACAGTATATGCTTACAGTTGCGCTATAGCTCTGTAGTCTTTCTCAGTCTACCTTATAAGCAGAGCCCTGAATCATCGAAGAGTCTAAACTTTCGCCGGTATGGGGTCAGCGCACTTTTTAACACGTTTACTACTGAAGGAACGGATTAAGTTATTTCTACCAGGTTGGCTGTTGCAATATTCCCTATTAATAGCTTTCCGATCCAATATATCAGATAACTCAGTTTCTTGTGCGTTTCTGTCAGACACTTCCCTATAAAAACCGCACGAACTTTTTTGGGTTTCTTTGTAGGTTGTCACTTTTTTTGTCGTAGCGCATCGTGTTTGTAATGCACTGCCGCTGGTAAGGATTATATCTGTAATTCAATGTCATGTGTGGCCTAAGCCGTCTAACTAATGCCTACGTTGCATTTCAGTGTCGGAGGCGGAAAATGGCGCAGAGTTGGAGAACGCGACGGACCCCACCCCCACCATCATCACGGCGGCGTCAGTCCCCCATACCTACGATGAGTACGTGCACAGCCTTCACCTTACTCCTTCTTCTCCCCAGCTTCCTCCTGCTTCTCACCTTCTTCCTTTGCCCTCTCTCTCCTCCCCTCACCTCTCCGCCCCTCACCACCATCACCCCCTGCACGTGCACTCTTCCGTACCGTGCGGTGGTAATCGTGGTGAGGGCGGCAGCAGTGGTGGTGCCTCATCACCATCATCATCCTCCTCGTGTGGTAGCCTCACCTCCACACTACTGCCAGGTCATCACAACCATCACCATCCTAGCGAACAAGACTCCACCACCACCACAGCCGCCGTCGTGCAGCAGGACCTCTATGGCACCAACGGACAAATGTAAACACGCGTAACATTTTCGTTCCTCAGTGTCTCGATGTCGTCGCTGTTTTGGTGTGGGGCTGCAGAGTATCCCTGCCTCGGAATGGCTGTGTGCCTGCACAGGATACGTGTCACGTCTTGAGAACGCTCTTTACCGGAGGCTTGTTGCAATCACAACCTAACAAGGCTACAACAACCTGAAAACGCTAACCGTAACGCGGTCGTTCTTAACTTCCTGGTTGGCGCTAGCGCTTTTCGGGTTGTGACTACCGAAACGAACTGTGACACCGGCTGACGCTGGTGAAGCTCACGTTGCTCTGGGGTTATCATTGCAACACGCGTCTCCTTAAACAATGGGTGTTACGTTCCTAAACAGATGTCTTCTTAATTTGGGACAACTTCTCGTGCATTCGTCGTGCTCAAGTGCCTCAGAATGGGTGTATGGTTCGATGGACGTTGTTTCGCGCTACTTATGTGATATGCTTCAGCTTCCTAAATATCATACTTGTTGACGTGCCATGAAGCAGCTGTTCCGTTTTATACGATGATTTATAATTTCCTCCTGCTCTTGATGCCAGCGTTAGTTTGTTATTCTGAGAGTGCTGCTTGAGAATGGGTGTTCAATTAACAGACTGTTGTAATTGTGGCAGACCAAGTTGTTGCATCTCTAAGCGGCCCATCTCGTGTTGATGAACTCTTCGTACATCATTTCTCTAATGCTGACTCCGAAGTTCGTGTTCTTAAACTGCTCTGTGTTTGCACCAGACCAAAACCAAAGTCAGTGTGTTTGCATCGCGTGCTCTATGTTCTGCATCGGCGTCGTTAAATAACTATGTGCCTGCTTAGAATACATTTAGTGGACGCTTTGCATTGGCAGCGTTTATGAATAATTGTTAAATATGCATGGGCCGATTGCTTGTTGTCGATCGACGTTATAACTGAAGTAAATGTGTGCCTAAAAAGGACTCCCATAGGGATGTTGACGCATTGACTTGCCTGTTTTTTATGCTCGTGAACACTGCCAGGTCTCCGTCAGGGTTTGTGAGCTGGCAGCTCGTGGTTACTGATCTTTTGTAAGTAGTGATAACTATAGTAATTATACAACGCTTGTCGTTAAGCTTGGCTCGACTTGCAGTGACCGAGGTGGTGGCCCCAGTGGGGGCCTCACTAACATAGGGAGATAGGGAAATTGTGTGAGATAGGAAAGGGTCTGCAGTTCCTGGGCGGGACCTGCGGTCCCTGATGGTAAGATCAGCGGAGTGGGCTGTAGGTACATTTAGAAATGTGATCGCATAGTGCTCAGCGTCAGGGACCTCAAGGGATGTTTGGGTACCGGAGCTAATTTGCCTATTGTAAGCACAACTGCACTGCGGCCTGTTTTCAGCTGCGGTGAGGCCCGCCTCTGAGGTGTTGGCAAGAGGCTCTTATCCACCTCTGGTGGAGGGGCACCAAGCAGGAAACTCCGTCAGCTGATGCATCTGTGTGCTAGGTACCACCCTGCCGCAGTTATTTCATGACCTGAGTTATTATCGAAGTTTTTAGACATTTCAAAAACTTTGCAATTCTTACACTGCGTGATAGGGCCTGTGGGGTCAGTGTGTATTGCCATTTTACTATTCTCATTTCTGCCTGAGGATGATGCTTATAAATCGAAGCATTACGTTTGAATTGAAGTCGTGGATGTAAGTCAATTTGTATTGACCTGATATCTACCGAAAGAAACTGTCAGATGATCATCTCCCATATTGATACAAACTTGCTCTCTCCTGCTCATTGCTCTTTCATCTATATAGACTCATTTAGGCCCACTCGATGTCTTCTTTGCTTGTCCACCATACTTCCAATTCTAACATTCTTTGTACTCCAAATGTTTGTTTCTTCTTTTCTTTCACTGTTTGCTGTTCTTCGTTCTCTTGGCATATGACATGTCCCTCCTTGTCTTACTCTCTTTGGATCGCTGGACAGCTTTGGATAGGGAAGCATATTTTCGGCAGACAGAAATATCTATAGTAATGATAATAGTAGTAATTATAAGTACGATAATAATGTTGTACCTAAAGAATGGGGTGATATACTCGTGCTGTGGCCTATCTGATGCCATTCTGTCCTTGTTGCTTCTGCCTGGTGTTTGGTTCATAAGTCCAGCCTCTAAAGTGTGGCTTGTTCCTTGCTTGACTGGAGCGCTACCACGCATTGGTGTCTCGCTGCGGCGGCTTCGTGTTAGTGCTACAGCCACACTGCTCCATACTCATCATCGCCTAACAGCGGGTGCATGTATGACTTACGAGAGGAGTGTGTCACGTTCTTGTTCCTAACCTTTGCTCTATCACTAGGGTTGTGGAGTCGATTGAGTCAAGTCCGACTCCGACTCCTCGGTCCTGCTAGTTTCCGGCTGCGATTCTACAACCCTGATCATGTCGGTCACTCACTTAATGATGCAACAACATTGCACTTATGATGTCAATAAGACAGGGTCACGTTCTTTTTCCGTGTTATTGCATTATGATTTTCATGCTCATAAATACTATATAGGTATCTTTAGACTGTTCCATGTTGTAAATACTATATAGGTATCTTTAGACTGTTCCATGTTGTTCATGACTATTGAATTTGAACCGTTTCTTGTTCACAACTGAGACGTTATGACTATCATGTTCATTTGGACTTTTATGTAAATCACATAGTTCTTGTGTGTGGTCTGTTACGTTTTCACATCTGATGCGTTATGTTGGTCACTAATGCATTTATATTTCGTGTCCGTAACTGTTGCATTATGACTGTCATATTCTTAACTGTTGCATTTGGACTGCTTCATGTTTGTAACTGTTGCATTTGGACTGCTTCATGTTCGTAGCTAACTGTTGCTTTGGACTGTTTCATGTTCATAACTGTTGCTTTGGACGTGCATGTTCAAGACTGCTGAATTTAAGCTTTCATGTTTACAACAGCTAAATTTATAACTGTTTCATGTTCGCAGCTCGAAAGTGTTGTAAGTCGACTCTCATGTTCATAACTGTTGCATTTATACCGTTTCGTCTTCGTAACTGGTATATTGACTCTCATGTTCATGACTTCCCTTTGGACTGTTGCATCTAGACTTTTTCATGTTCCGAACGTTTGCCTTTAGACTGTTTCATGTTCATGCATGTTGAATTTCAACAATATCATGTTAATACCTAACTAATAATTGTTGGATATTGATTGTGTCATGTTCATAATTGTTGTTTTGGAGTCTCTTCTTCATAATTGCTGCATTTGGACTTTCATGATCATAACTACTACATTTGGATTTTTTTAAGTTATATTTTTTTAATTTGCACTACATGTACTGAACGGCGAAATTTTCACTGCCAGGTTTTTATAACTGTTGCGGTTGGACCGTCAAGGTCATAGCTTGAAACTGCATCGGTATGTTTAGAATTACTGGATTTGGATAGTCGTGTTCAAAACTGTTGCATTTGAACCGTCATATTCCTAACTGCTACATTTGAACTATTAATGTCAAAAGTGTCATTAACCACTTCATTTGACAACCTACAAAAGAACACGTTGTATTGTTGTAGAACATTCGTGTTCCTGTCATTTGATGCTTTTATTATCACCCGCGAACGAAGTGAGGGAGGTGATAATGTTTTCGTTGAAGATATAAGTATATATATATATTCTTATAATTCCGTTCAAACGACAGGATTCAAAATCGTCCCATTAGAACGACATTTTCAAAAAATCTACGGGATTTTCTCTCAACATTTAACGATCTCGAAAATTCTACGGGCACTTCCGCCGTGTTCTCGATAGTAAACGCGCGCTTAGTTTATCGTTCAGATACTACCGAGCCTAGTGGCTAGCTGGCACGGCTCGTTCCTCATGAGCATCAGACGTGACTGGCANCATTTAACTATCTCGAAAATTCTACGGGCACTTCCGCCGTGTTCTCGATAGTAAACGCGCGCTTAGTTTATCGTTCAGATACTACCGAGCCTAGTGGCTAGCTGGCACGGCTCGTTCCTCATGAGCATCAGACGTGACCGGCAGCTCCTGTGCACCGCATTCAGTAGCCTCTGTTTCGTCTTGCTCATGTACCCTATTACAGGGTTCTCAGCCATACCTGGAAATTCTGGAAAAGCCAAGGAAAATGAAAATAGGTCTTCAAGTCATGGATATATCATGGAAATTTATTTTCTTCAAATGCTGATAACCCTGTGTTAACACTTATGAGGCCTAATTGTGAAGTATAGCTCTCCGTAGGTGGCTGTGTCATCGTATTCGAGTACACTGAATGAGGTGGAGTGAGCAGTACTTCTCTTCTAGCCTTCTTCCCCTCGAGGGAGTATTGGATAGGCCATAAGCCTCGGTTCGCCCATTCTATGTTATGAGGGAGCAGCGCCCCGGGGTATTGTAAAGGTACCGCAGCATCCCCAACTGGAGATTGATGACACTTTGCTTCAGGAGTCTAGCTCCTTGGAGATTCTTGGTGTCGTCTTTGATGAGAAGCTTACATTTGAGCCGCATATTAGGAGGTTGGTGTCGCGTGCTTCCACTAAGATTGGGCTCCTGCGTAAGGTGAATTCTGTATTTGGTGACAGGTTGCCCGCAGGTGTTTTTATGCGTTTTTGCTACCTGTGTTAGAGTATTGCTCACCGGTCTGGGATTCAGCTGCTGACACTCACTTGCGTCTGTTGAACTGACTTGTTAGTTCAGCCAGCAGGCTGTGCGCTGATAATGATCTAGTGAACCTGTCCCACAGGAGAATAGTAGCAGAGCTATGCATGTTTTATAAGGTGTCTTACTTCGGTCATCAGCAAAATCATCGAACGCCTGTTGAAAAAGCGCATCACTGACCACCTGAGGATGCAGCAACTCATATCCGACACTGAACATGGCTTCCGAAATGGAAGAAGCTGCTTAACAAACCTATTGGACTTTTT
>LQNS02000227.1:3424332-3436333 GCA_001587735.2 Parhyale hawaiensis
ACCATTCCAAACATCCACACATGATGGAAAAAACGAACGGGAAAACTGGCCCGTACGGCATCGCAACGGTTCCAAGGCAAATTCATGAAGAGCACCAGTCCGCCGAGTATACCTCACCCGAACAATAATAACTTGTTGAGTTATGGTACTAAGAAAACAAAAAGAGCAGACAAACTGTTTTTCACCAAAAGTTGAACAGTTGTTAATCCTAACATATCTAATGATCCCAGTAGGAGTTATCTTCGTGACAGACAAGCAAATAAACGAACTCTACAAAAATATAACATTCTTGGCGGAGGTAACAAATATTAAGGTAAGTTTCCGCTGGAGTATTGCGTCAAGTCTAACTCTAAAGTGAGGACCATTACTCGCGCCTTTCATTGTTGCTTCCGCCAAGGAGGTTATGTGCTTGTAGAGTTCGTGTTTCGGTCACCAAGATAACTCAAAACGTTATGGACGGATCTTCGCGGAATTCACAGAGGTTGTTTGCAGTGTTTGGTGGAACAGCTGATTAGCTTTTGCTGAAGCTCCTTCCAACCCCTTTGTTTATTCGTCTACTTTTTTTTCTAGGTAACGTAGCTCATAAAGTTATAAACGGAACTTCACGAAGTTTGTAGAATTGTTAGACATTTTAAAAACGCAAGTGACCAAATTTGGATGATCGGTTTGCCTGTCTGTATGTTTGACTAATATTTGTGGGAATATAACTCGAAGACTTACAGACAGATTTTCAAGAAAATTACTTTTTTTTACTGTCAAAAATCACAAATTACCAAATTTTGGTGATGAAAAGAAAAAAGGAATCCTAGTTTCAGGCACATTTTGAATTTGTTACTATTGCCGTGGTTGCCGGAGGCATGCGCTTTCAGAGTGCTACAATTTTTGTTGTTATTTTTATTATTATAGTCATACGTCGCTCGCTAAAGTAGGCAGTGCGCTTGTGACGCTCGTGTAGGTTTCCTTAGCCATTAACTAGGCCTTCGGGACGTCTGTCTTTCGTGCCCACTATGCTTCCTTCCCGATTTCATACTTTTACTTGCTCATGCTTTATTGTGTTCTTCCTCTTCTTTCCCGACATGCTGTTCCCATGCGCATTGGTCCTGTGTGGGAACACCTTCATGCATGGGTTCCCCATTTTATCGACATACTAGATATCCCTTGTTCTTTCCTATGTGATACCGTTTCGCTCGGAAACGGAGGCTTCAACTTCCTGACTATTACAAACTAACTATACTTGTTAACGCTACCGCTTGCGTATGAACGAACAGGTTGCTGTTACATCGCAACCTTACCGAATACGGCCGCAAAACTCCTAAGATTATACTAAAGCTTCCGAATTTTCTGAAAACTTAAATATTAACTTTTAAAACTATTTTAACCAGCACGGTTGCTTTGCTACAAGTTTTTTTGTGTCCTATTTTATCTCTACGGAGCAAAAAGCTTGTATAGCGAGGTAGCCGAGCCTGATTAATATAAAGTAGATCCTTTAGTGTCAGAAGTAAGCATCACTCATTGTAGGGACAGCACCTACTGGCTACTTGCCTCTTCTACAAACGTGTGCGGTTGGTACCGTACAAGCCTGGGGGCGCGCTACATAGGTAATTCCGTCTCCTCCTATTTGGAAGCCCGATCTTAACAAAATACTACATGTGCAATAGTTACTGTAAGGGCAAGGATAATGGCGGCTGTGGTGGTGTAATAGTGTGGAGGTCAGTTGCTTCTTGTGTTTTATTTAATATATATCTTGTTCCTTTACACCCTTTCTCTGTTTATTTACTCCCGCTATTAAATTTACTTCTTTCACCCTGACCATCGTACGTCTCCCTTTTGCTGCGGACAGTAGTTGCCCTCTTCAGACGCACGTCTCGTGCTCTGTGATTTTATCTAGTACAGTGCCTACCTATGTTTACAGGGGTCGTGTAAAGATATTTTTACTCAGCACAGCAGGTGCATTTTCATGCTTCAGCTTTTCCTTAATCTTCCCGGTAATTGGGATAGGATATCACTTGTTCTTTGCACTAATTGTAATTATCTAACTGCAATAATATTTACCGTACATATATTTCATCAAATGATGTTGATGTTCAACCCTCTTCTGTGGCGCAGTTTTGAGTTGTGTTTCCGCATGCAAGGATTACACGCTCGCAATTTTACAGTGCGCAACAACAGTGTAGTTTTTTCACTTTGGTATAATGCTCTACCCGTCGACACGGAGCTGTTTTTCTCCTAGTTCTCTTCTTAATTAAAATAATTTCTCGTTAGTATTGTCGCTAAAAAATAGGAAGTCTTTTGCGGTGTTACATTAGTACAAATGAAAATGCTTTCCACTCATATGTTGATTTACAGGTTCTCACGGAGTGCATGATCTGTTAACTGTTAAAATACCAACTTCATGAGAACGTGCATGCTTTCTTGTGTCTATTTCTTAATGGCCTTTAAATACGCAAAGCAAACCAGCTCTGTGTGCCATTCAGAGAAATATACAAGCATAGCGAACTGTTACTTGGTTGCGGTCATTATTTTAGAACGCCTCACTTTATTGCCGCCATTGGTAGGTACTGGCTTGCACCTGCATTGGTCGGCACAGCTGCAGCGGCCAGCGGCACTGGACTAATTTCCTCACAGTCTGTCTAATTTCCCGCGGCGTGTGACGCATTACCAGAAACAACCCAAAATATAACGGCGTTCAGCTCTGCTGCGGCCTGTTGCTGTTAACATTATTGTCCTCTTCGGAATGGGGAGATGTCCCTTTCGTATACGTATGCATGTTGTCTCAATCCTTGTATTCCTTCCTCGACACGCCCGACCCTTTCATTCCCTAACCTCCTTTGACTTGCAGCTCTAATGGCGGCCAACGCTCTCCCACTAGCTCTAGTTATGATGTGCACATCTTTTTAAGGTATATAAGGTTTAGAAAATTTGCTTAGTTGTTCTGTCCCGGTTTCTATTCTTTACTACGTTATGGTCAGAGATCCTACTCGGTCTACTGTTTTTCTAATACTACTTACTTCATAGTTGGTTCACCCTTCGTCGGTGATTTTTTATGAGTTTTAATATTATTCGTTTGTTGTAATTGGCTATTCTCTATTGATGGACTGTCTTTTTTAAATTTTAGTAATTCGCAGTGCGAAAAACTTGTAGTTTATTAGTTTCCCCAATTTATGAGATATCTCTTTATCCTTTTTTTTTAAGTCTGACATTGGCGTATGTTTCAGCTTTTCGATAGTGTATCGGTTGTAGTATACCAAACTTGCTTGTTTTCATATGGCTAATGGTGGCCTTCATTACTTTTTATCCCTGTCTCACGACTATTTCTCTCATAGCAAGCTAATGCTTGCTCTCAGGTGAATATGATGAGTTTCCTTTGTATTATTATTACAGTATGTTGTTATTATTCCGCTATTTCCAAATCTAACGCGATCAATAGCGATGTAAGATGAAAGATTCACTGGGCTTAAAGCCGGAACCACGACGTTATTCCTCTGTATCAACAATTTCTATTGATAACTTTAGTTTCACTGAAATCTATGTTATTTTTATCTGCATTTTTAATTGTGTGTTTCTCTAACGAGACGTTCGCCTGCCCACGCAGAGAGTACCCCATATACTCCGGCGACACCATGTATACCACCGCCAGCATCTACACCGCCGCCCCCCAGCCCCAGTTCGCTCAGGTACGCCGGTCTCAGCTCTTGCTTTTCCTTTGTTTAATGTTTCACTTCAGCTTGCGTCAGGTTGTCCCGGTAGCTCCCAGCGATTTCGATTGCTCTTATCTCAAATGCTTTGTATAAAAGTCAGAAATTTGATGCTGACCTTCATGCTGCGATGCGGTACGCTTCCGCCTAAACTAAAATTTCCAGTTAGTGCTGTTGATGAATTCGATGTAAATTGCTCTCTTATGATTCTTATCTTCAAAAGTCGCCAGAAACTATCATGATAACTTGACATTTCCCTGTTATTTTGTGACGTTTGTAGCCGTTCTCTTGTGATCCTTGCCAGTTTTTACCGTTTGTGCCCGCTTCTCTGAACGTATTCTCGCCTCATGTCCTCACTTGCTAAGCTCAAATACATCATATTTAATAGCCTATAGCTCTGGGCCATAGATAACAACTAGAATGTAGCGAGCTGATGTGATGCATTGGTCTTGTCGGACTTGGATTTTAATTGCATCGTGTTCCAGAAAGTGCGCTTCGCTTTCTGATTATGTAAATTCAATTACCATACATGCAAGAGCGCTCCTGGAACAGAAGATGTTTTACTTTTATTTAACTTCATACAACCGCACGGTTACGCACTTTACATTTGTTTGCTGTCTTCTACTCTACAGAATAAACTATCTCCGTAACTGACCAGCTTTTCACGTTTTAGCTAGCTTTATTAGTTCTATGACTTCCCTAAAAACCGGCAACAACTGCGTTGGTTGGTGAACTTTGTCAGAAAGAGCTCCCACATACGTTTACAGTGTTAGTAGTGACGTTGTACCCGCCAGCAGTATTGGCGAAAAACTTTTTTGACAAAATAGTTTTTCGTTGTCGGGGACTTCCTCAGTGCAGCAGATTTTCATGAAACGAAAAGTTTTAGAATTCCGCGTGTACGCTGCCGCCATTGGCCCCAAGCTCATGCTTTCGGTGAGGTCGCTTCGTTTTTCTCGGCCTACTACGTGTTTCTTCCCTTGACCTCACTTGAAGCACTGCATCGTGTCTAGAGAACTGAGAGCTCCTATTTACCGCATTACGTCTGTAAATCGTGTAAGTGCTTGAATTGAACAGTGCTAAAGATAAATTGAGGTCCCAGGGCCATAAATTAAAGAACACTGAAATGAATAACAACTGTGTGCAGAGCTAATCTTGGCCAACTCCATAGGCGTGTATAGGGAGACACCAGCATACAGTAGGCTGGCTCAGCTGATACTCAAGCCTGATGGTGCTAAGAAATGATTTGAATCGACAAATTCCGAATGTACATAATAGGAAAAGTGTGCACTCTGTGTCTGTTCTCAACTCCTTGACTCAATCGTATTAACTGTAAACTGTGGCTTCTGTTATTGTACTGCTTGCTATAGAAACATTCAAGTACACGGCCGTGTGCAGTGTACTTTGTGGTTAATGCATTTCATTTCTTCTGTATTGTTAGCAGTGAGGTAGTTAAGGGGTCAGCTGCAAGTCATGGGCGTATTCAGCTGACCCACTCAGGTCCAAGTAATGTCGCCCAATTCTTTTCAACTTGTCAGCAACTTTAACTCTGAACGTTTGTTTTGCTGTGTGGATTAATTTTTTCAAGGGTAATGTGCTTGCGCCTAACGCCTGGAATTCGCTCCCGAGTGGAGTGCTCAGGAGACATAGGGTTCGGTTAGCTTGGTTAGCCTCCGTTAGCCCATCCTATGTCATGTGGAGCAGCGACCCTGCGGTATTGTATTGGTTACTTTAGCCATTAGTTAGGCATTCGGGGCGTCTGTCTTTCGTGCCCACCTTGCTTCTTTTCGATTTCATACTGCTGCTGATATTACTTTCTTCTGTCCTTTCTCTTGTTTCTCGCTTTGTTGTTTCCCCGCGCGTTGACTGTGTGTAAGAACACCCTCCTGCCGAAGTGCCACGTTTCTATCGACATACTGCATGTCCCTTTTTTTTTATCCTGGGCGAGATCGCTTTTGTTGTGGTAACGGAGGCTTAAATTACTCAACATAGTTAATAATCAGGTTGAAAGTTTTAGACAAGCTGAAGCTAAAGAAATTGGATCGTTTTAAATACAAGTGGGTCAGATGTACTCGCCCCTAGTTGCGCGCTAGGGCTTCACACGCTGCAAGAGTAGTCTTATTTCATTCAGTATCCAGCTATATCCATGTATGCTGGCAATATCTGATTCCTCTTACAGTTCATGAATTTTGTTATGTGAGGACCTCCTTGGTTTGTGCTGGCATGCAGTACGTAGTTAACTCTAATCTTAACCCTTCATTGCTGAGCGTATCATCTATGGTACACAGTTAATAGTGTTTACTCCTACGACGTTGGTATTAGTAGCATTGTGCGAAAGATGAAAACACCTAATATTCGACTGTATAGTGTGAACCACGATAATAATTCAACTATTTCATTGTTTAAAAAAAATACATTTTAGAGTAAATAGTTGTCCAAAATTTGAACAAAATGCGTATAAAGTTCATGGTAATTCTGAAGTATTATTAAACATAAAAATTCATTTTTCCCAATTTGTGACTTATTCGCTGAACCACGATATTCGTCTCATGAGTTAAAACATAAAAATTCAATGCAAAAAAAAATGTTAAACCAAACCATGATGGTGAAACCAATCTAATACGAAGCTCAAATTTAGGAAAAGATTTATCGAACTGGAACGAAACAGTTTTTTTTTTATGATAACAGCCGTTACATCTGATGACGTCAACAGTCACTCATTCACGCACAGTCTGCGCACCCATGATACTCCTTTGTTAGGTACTTCTGCAGAATGCGTAGAGGCAGTATCTCGCATGAACACAAGTTTTTTTTCGAAGAGACAACCGTTTTTCATTAGGACATGGAAAAAGCCGTTCACTACGGGAATTTTCACTTCATTTCAATTTTCAAACCATGACGAGGCCGACAATTCCATTATTGATGGTGCCTGCAAACCTTACTTCACCTCCACCCTGATGGCGACGAAAACGGTGATTCAATTTCCCCAGTAATTCCAACCCAATCTTTGGCCCACCCATCAGGGCCGCCAAGGTGGCCCTTGTCTCGTCTGTGATTAAGACAACTTGCATATATATCTTGTTTCATATTTGTAGGAGCACAGCCGACTCACAATGGCAGAATATGATTTTTTGCTTATGGAAGCTTTTTTTTTATTCATGAAATTTTACTGTTGTTGTTGGTTGTTGGTTGCTATCGTCAAGGTCCACCATTGCCAGCTAGGGGTAGAGGTTCCGGAGGGGGCCAAGGCAGAGGAAGAGGGGGGGGGAAGAAAACCGAAGAGAGGAATAGAAGCAAGGAAACGCGCAGCCCCAAGCGCGTTGCACTGTTGCAGTGAGACCTAGCGTACAACTTCGAGTATTTTTTGACGCATTGGGAAGGCCTGTATTTTCGAAAATTCTCACTTACCAGTGCTTCCGAGACACTTATTGTCTTGACGCTTTACTTTCCTTATATCGTAAAGCCATGACTATCAGCTTCCCATTATGAGGCCTTTCTTCTGACTGGAAGGATCAATCAAAAATTTTCGCACTGTATTAACATGTCGACAAAAAAAAATTGTTGCAATGGCAGCACATTAATATTTTCTGCAGTTTCTTTCATAATGCATGAGTTTTCAACATCGGTAAAATCTTTAGCACGTCCCATATTTCATTTTAGTGATTGGGTCTCATATCGTTGCTCACTATCGGTAGAAAGAAAGGCAGGGATAAATGAATATTATGGCCCGAACTTCACAGTGAAAGAGAAACAAGTGTAGCCAAACAGCAAGTGCAGCTTGTAGCATACGTAATTCGAAAAGGAAAGAGTATTTTCGCTCAAAAGTACTTTAAAAATAAGGTATTTAGTTGGGACTATTATCGTGGGTCGCAGTGTACGGGGTCGCTCTGCTTTCGTGTTGCAAAATTGTTTCGTGTTAGTTAACGGTACGAAGATGAGGCCAAGCAGTGGGGCGTAAATTAATGAGGTTCTGGTATGTCAGGTTACTATAGGTTAGTTTAGCTTCGCCCATCCTATGCTATGGGGCTCGTGTAGGTTACCTTAGCCATTAACTAGGCCTTCGGGACGTCTATCTTTCGTGTCCACCTTGCTTCCTTCCATTTTCATACTCCTCCTTGTTCATGCTTTATTATAATCTTCCTCTTTTTTCCCGAGTTGCTGTTCCCATGCTCGTCGATCCTGTGTGGGAACACCTTCGTGCATGTGTTCCCTATTTCTTTTGTCATTCTATATGCCCCTTATTAGATCAGCATTGTTGTGGAAACGGAGGCTTAACCTCTTTAATATAATAATAATGTGTCATTAGATTTACGTCTCGAGTTGCTGGCATATCGATTGCAGGTTCATTAATTAGAGTTTCTTACGCCGTCTATAGTCTCTTGATCATTATTCCACCACTTGACGTTTATAGGGGACGGTATTTAGTTTGTTGCAAGTTTTTATGGTACATTTTATTCTTATGTCATGTTATTATTTACTACATATGTAGTTTAGTCCCATTTTAGTTTCCACATTGCTAGTTTTGGTGTCGTCCTATTTTGTTTTTAGTAGTGCTTTTCGTCCTTGTTAATTAGCCGATCCTTTGTTTTTCTGCAGCCGCTTTTCCATCAGGTGAGTTGAGCCTTGAATTCCCACTTGATGCATGCGAGCGTTTGTCACCGGGTGTTTGTTGTTTTTCCATTCCATTTATTGCTACCTGTAGGTACACTTTGTGTTTCTGATTATTTTTTTGTTTTTTTCGTTTTAATTTGAAAGCTTATTGTCTATCCTTTACGGGAAAGAGTTTCGAGGCCACGTAAAGCTCCCCCCTTCAAAGTTAACTGAGATCTGGTCTTGCTAGACGATCTAATATGGCTGATGGTAAGGTCGTCTCTGTTAGTAAACAGTTTAATGCTCTTGTTGGCCGATTGAATCACCATTACTTAACCCCACAAAATTTTTGGTTGCAACTTGCAAGCGACATTCGAAAAAAAACCTTCTGGGGCGGTCATGAATTTTGTTAGGATTCAGCAGTATTTTACAGCTGTGAATTTTTTTGAGTCGCAACGTGAGGAGGTGAAGCGCTTATGAGAAAGTGGAGTTGCTGTCGTTGGCGGCAGGCACAGGGAACTCCTTCGCTCTGCAATACTACTAGATATATATGTCAGGAATTTCTAGGCATTTATCCGATAACCTTCACTATTTACCCATAGGCAGCCGATAAATGCCTATAAATTTGCGATTGGGTATTTTACTCTTTGTCCACATCTAGGCCACACACCGTCTATTTCTGAGATGATGCCGAGCTCTTGGCTACTGTCTCACTTGTATTGTCTGTTCTGAATATTTTATTTGCTGCCTTTTGAAAGGACCTTACAGTCAATTCTTGGGCACACTGGACATTCTAACAGCTCGTGAGCCCTCGAAGAATTCGTCTAACCAGCCCTGAATATTCGAGTCTCATAGCCCAGTCGTTAGAGCAGAGCTCTCGAGTAACCCCTGCCAATGACTATCAAAGGGAAGAGTTCTATACTTTTGCAGTCAAATTTTTTTTTTTTTTTTATGCACAGTGTTTGAGTTAGTTGCCTGATGTGAAATTGAGGAATTCAACAATGTTTTCCCGCAGCCAGGGGTAGAAAATAATCTAGTTTTTGCTGTGTCCACCGCAGGAGGTACCCGCAGGAACGACAATCAGTGGGGGAGGCTTCATCGTACAGCCCGCCGCTTCCACCCAGCCCCCCACCGAGCAGGACCCTCAGGCCAACGTCCCTATGCCCAAGGCCAACCCTCAGACTGTGAGTACCCTTATTTCGGTCCAATGTTGTAACAGAATAAGACGTCGGGGAGCAAACTGCCGCGATGGCACATGCATCGTTCACACAGCGAGCTCAAAGTGTCGAACAACACGAAAACAACCGCACTGACCTAAAACCTAAAAAACACTGCAAAATAACGGAGACGATTCGCTTTTTGTACCGGAATAACATCTGCGTAGAACATCCTCTGAGGGGGGCGGCGTTTGCTCGACTGTGTGCCACACTTTGCGATTTATTTGCATGGTCCCGTTCCTGTAGGCTTTACAGTTCACCGTAAAACGCTTACGAGAGTGTTTTGATTAGGAGTAATTGTGATGCTGCCATTGCGGGCACCATTTTTGTTGATAACTGTAGCCACCGCGAGCAGATCCTCCCCACCATCACGGGGCGCATTGGAGCGATTGGAGCCTTCAAGTGTTCTGGAGTAATCGAAATCCGTCGTTCTTTTGGCAGATGCAATGTTTTGCCGGGGTTTGTTTGTCTTGTAGCAACGTAGCGCAGAAAGTTGTGGACGACGGATTTTCACGAAATTTAGAGTAACTGTTAGGAATGCCGGGAGGGATAGATGATTAAATTTTGATAAGGGTTCGTCTGTCCTTAGTTGTTTCTTTGTCTACAATACTGTCTTTTAGCATTGCGATACTTGGCGGAAATGTGCGTTTCGGAGTGCAGCTGCAATTTGTTATTTGTTAACGAACCGACCGTTGGCGTGTTTACTGCCGTGTTTCCTATTTTCGCGAGTGGCTGCGTAGCTCTTGTCGAGGTCCCATTCTGCGCACCTGTTACGCGCGCCCCGTCTCTGGCCCCGATCTTGGTTTATTACTCCCCGTTTTGGTTTCTATTTTTTTTTTCGGTTCAAAACATGCTAAATTATGGTTATTAGAAGGTGTCTATCGTGTAGGTTTGCACATGCCAATAAATAACAAATTTTTGAAGACACCATTTACATTGATTTTTTTATTTGAAACAAACTTACAGTTAGATTATTTCGTCTGTGACGCGTATCCAATAGGCATGGAACCGATCACACGTGTTCGATCGTGCCTGCAAGTATGTTAGCTACCGTACTCTTGACGACGAATACGAGAGTTTTAGTGTGAATAAAGACCTGCACTGATGCAATTTACGTGACATAAAATGCGGTTTGAATCAAACTAAATATCCTGTTTTATCTGCCAGTCTGAGTTTATGGAAACTTGGACTGTTCTTCCACAATATTTAGCCTGCATTGAGCTATTTTTATTCCCAAGTCAATACTGTAAAAAGGGCAAAAACCAACTCATTAAAAATTTCCACGTTTCTACGTGAAACAGAATTCTCGCTAAACAGCACAGTACTAAATAGGGCGAGAGGTGCGTGTCATGGCAACCTTCGCCAGAATTAATAAAACATATAGTTACGCGATTTTGGCGTTTATGGACGATGCTCTGCAAGACTGGAATAGGCCAAGGATGCCAATAAGGTTGCCATTTATGAAGGAGATGATCAAGAAATGTAGTGGAGTTCTTACTACGAAAAATGTAGTGGTGAGTTCTCGCCAAGTATATTTTTTTTCAATTTTTGATAATTATTTCATCTGTACTGCTATCTTGAATAAAATAATGTCATTATATTTACATTTTGTCTATTCTTGTTTTTTTTAAGGCGGATCTTGTTTTTTCTGACTTGCTCGCTAGGTTTTTCTGTAAAGTGTCGCTGGCAACACTGCTCAGTCTCTTGCTATGACACTCCACAGCACGGTCTCTTCTTGCGCGACTTTAGTGACGTCATCCACCTCACTGATGCACCGCTGGCAGCTGTTAACTCGATATGTATATGGCAACTCGTGTGTACACAACACGCGCGCAACAGCTGGGGGCATATCACCCCCGCAACATTGTTGCGGGCTGAAATGTTGCCCGTGCGTGCGGGACTTAACAGGCACGTTGTAATCAAAAAGTAGCTCTCTGAGGTAACAGCAATTGCGAAGATGAGTAAAATCGAAGTTATTTATGAACAGTGGCAATAACTGCAACTTAAACTAGAGTCAAGGCACGTGAGCAACAAAAATGTCAACGTGTGTAATAATGGAACGTCACGTGGCCGTACACAATCCGTATAGGTATACGCTGTCAAGCGACGTGCGCGCGTTCGGCGAAATTCCGCCAACGAATTTCATACGCACTTGCGGTACTGTGGACCAGGCATAAGACATGCTCTTTCCTGTGTAGGCTATTGTTATCTTGAGGCTTAAACCTCTAATGTAAGCAAAATGCTTGTCTTTACCATTTACTCACAGCCGTATTTCATTTACTACTAAGGTTTTTTCGTGTGTTACCTCCAATATAACTTACTTTAGTATCTACGATTTTGTCTTTTCTGTTGTTTCTCATCTCTTTACTTTAGATTTGGCTTAGTTTTCCCGAGAAAGCCCATCCTACAGAGTTTTCTGTGTTGCGCGTGTCACAGAAAACTGTGTCGGCCTGGCAGTGCTTATAGTGGACTATGGTATTTTCTCCTTTTCTTCTTCTCTCG
>LQNS02000227.1:3557910-3569469 GCA_001587735.2 Parhyale hawaiensis
TCCTCTCTTAGAAGAGCTTAGTACTTATTTAGGGAGGCTTAAATCTTCTTATAATACCTAATAATCTACCTGGAATAGAACCTACGGATGGGTTACCTTGAGGAGGTGTCGCCGTTGCTGGTTGTGACCATGCACATTACCTAGTCTGTGTGTACACCAGGTATGCAGTAACCCTTGTACATTCAACGTAAAGTTAGAAGTCCTACACCTCTGAGGGGACATTCTGACGGATGCTATGCCTGATGGAATGTTATTGAATCTCACTTGTGTGATGGCAACCTTAGTGCTTTACGCAGTTGTTGTGTCTAACCTCAACTTATGCTGTGAATGTAGTTTGTGAGGTTTGGTAGGTTTCTTCCTTCTTACTTCACGACTTGTTTCTTTTGCTAGAACTTTTGATGCCTTGTGTTTTCGGCGCGAGGCGGACGTGATGCCTGCTGCGCTAGTAGCCCAACCCACGTTAATAATAATAGAACTTTTGAAAGAAATGAATTCGTAAAATATTTGTTGTTGTGTTGGCGTCTAACTGCGAGTTCAGTACGGGGGGGAACTGGAAAGTGAAGGGAGATAAAGCAAGAAAGGAGTGAGAGGAAAAAAAGAAAGAAAGACAGAGACACCGCGAGGGTCCCCTGAGATATGCGCGTGAGAGTGGGCCGTGCCTGCAACCTCTGCTCCGTAAGTTATTTGTTGTGAGCATTTCTAGAATTGCCTAGATAAAATATTTGTACTAAGCATTAGGTACTGTACGAAAGATGGGAATTAGAAACTTACAAAGTATCACTGTTTGGAGCGCTCTGTGAATGATCGGGTGATTTAATCTGGACTAAAATTACACATTAGAGTCTATTCCGCTTAATCCGACTACATAGTGACCAGCTGATTTGGCCACAGTAACCGGCTATTGATATAAAGTGAAGTTTATAACTTCAGGCAAATCTGTGCTAAAAGGTTGGCTAATAAGCGCATTTTCTCGCCTAATGTTATTTTTATGTTTTAGAAAATATAAGTAGTTTACTGGTAGGCACTTCTTATTTTGAAGTCTGAATGACTTGGTTAATAATCAATAAAAGTGAGGCTAACGCCACCTATTGGCTGGAAGAGCATATATTCTAAAATTATTCAATTTATACCGACAAATAATGACCGACTTTAACTGTAAATGCCTCTAATATGATATAGTTTGACACAACTATGAAAGTAGTCCATTTTTAGTATTTTATACCGATAGTATAAGCTAATTAATTGTAATGAATGAATCCCTGTAAACTGAATGCTGTCTACAATACGATGTGTGTAATGCATAGCGTTTGTTTCCGTCCCAGCAGAACTGGTCGCGTTTTGCGGCTGGTTGTTGTAAGCGGTGGTCCTATTAAGCGCAATGGACTGTACGAATAAATGGTACCTACCGTTAGTTTTGCTTGTATTGATACGTAACGTTGGCGTGTGCACGCACCATCAGGCGAGTTGGGTGTGCGGCTGTGACGAAGCCATCGTGTCCCGACTGGAGACGGATTTCAAACACACCCTGCAGAAGCCCAGCAGCCTCGAGGACTGGGCCAAGTGGCTCAACAAGCTGGTGGACGACATTCTGGAGCCGTATCAGGCCAAGAGAGATTTTCCCACGCATGCCAGACAATTTTTGCTCAAGTGGAGTTTTTACAGGTAAATTACGGTACTTAGTCTTCCTACAGGAAACCTGCGCAGTGTATTGTGTGATGTGAGCAGTAGCTACTTGCATTATATTGTAGACAAGGTAACCACTGAAAAACTGTTGTATCAAGCAGGGGTCGCACTTATAAGTTTTATGGAAGTTATCATCATAGAGCCAGCTGACTCAACTAGTTCGATTACGTTACCACGACTGTAACTACTTAAGGGGCTTGACCAGCGCGCTCAAGATTCTAATTTCAATTCTTTGCGTATTTAAACTCGCTCAGAGTTGAGAGAGATAGGCAAACGTTTACAATCGGCACTTGCTGTGGTGTAAATATTGCCGCGGTGCCTGAGATTTTCAACGATCGTGGCTAGGTAGTCGGATTAGTTCTGTTCGCTCTATGCTGTTAACTCCGACGAAAGTCGGTCATGTGAACAGGCCTTTGAAAGTCAAAACTTTTGCTGAGAGAGTCATGTATACTTCTATGTAAAAATTAGTAAAAAAAAATGTTGGTCAGAAATTTTTTCTTGTGTCATTCAATCGGTCAGTGGCTGCCTTGTCGTACTAGCTGCTATTTAAACGATTCGCTAGGTACCTACCCCTACAAATTGTACCGTGGACAAAAAAATTAAAAAAAAAAAACTTTTTACTTGAGTCACGAGTCACAATGTGGATATATTTGTTTCAAGTGTTCGCCCGTCACCTGGGCTTCTTTGGTGAGGCCTCTGCTTTTATTCTGTCATTGCTGAGCTTCGTCATTAGTCGTAACGGGTAAAGGAACAAATTAAGCTTATGTTGAATAAAAGTCGACAGAATTAAATTTAACGTTTCGGGATACAAATACCATCTTCAGAAAGAACCTATAAACTAATAACCTATCAATAAAAATTTCCTTTATTTGCAAATTGATTAGGGGAGCATGGATGTTGTCGGGGAGAGGTTTAAATTGTGAATGAGCAGAGCTCCGCGGTAGGGGCCGGATGTCAGCTCCTGTACAGTGGGCAGATGTGAGGTTAGGTGTGGACAGTGTGCAGTGGTACAGCCGAGGCCATAATGTTGAGGCTAGGTCTAGTACTGTGGATGTGGAGGGACTCTAATGTTCTGAGCTCGATGGGATTGGAGGAGTCTATGATGCAGAAGTCATTCCTGCTAATGGGATGTTTGTTTTGTTCAGCGTGTAGGCGGGGGCTGAATGTGAGAGTTTCGCAGTGTTGTCCAGTGCTACCTATTTATGAGGTACAGCAGGCCTGGCATCGGTAACGGTAAATAACACTGGACAAAAGTGGTGTGGGGTTTGTCTTTTAAATTTGAAGTAGGACCCTATGGTAAATGTGTTTTGGTATGAAAATTTGAAGTGGATATGACGGTAGGCATCAGAGAGGAACGTTTTCTAAGTGTTTACTGCACTGACAGATGCTTTGTTGTAGAACGGAAGCGAGTGAAAGAAGTCCAATTTACTGACCCAGGGTTTACTTCTAAGATATACGTGAACTTGATATAAAATGAATTTCTGTTCATTTGCATTCGTTTAAGAGTTGCTCCACTTGAAAAGAATTCGGTAAATGAGACAGCTCTCTCAAAGAAAGGCATGCTGAAAAGAGATATCAAACAGCTATTTGCAATGTTTTACCGTAGCAGGGTGTCTACTAGGTCATAAAAGTCATAAAAAGTAATAAAAACTGGTTGGTCATAAAAAAGTCATAAAAAGTAATAAAATTCACTCACAGGTCACAATTTTTTTTGTCAATCACCTGACGATTGGAATTCATGGATATTTTATCATCGTAACCTACCGCATGCAGTAGGAGAAATGATCCTACTTGATACTTCAATGTATGCTGTAAGTGCTACCTTTCTGAAATCACTAAACATATTACTAAATGTTATTAATTNCTCTCACCTAAGAATATGAAATTGTATTTTTGGATATATAATATAAGGTCATAAAAAAGTCATAAATATTTATCCTGAAAAGTCATAAAAAGTCATAAAATTTTCCTAACAATCTTCAGTAGACACCATGCGTAGCCGTTAGCTAGGCCTTCAGAACTTCTG
Source organism: Parhyale hawaiensis (assembly GCA_001587735.2). Classification (NCBI taxonomy): domain Eukaryota; kingdom Metazoa; phylum Arthropoda; class Malacostraca; order Amphipoda; family Hyalidae; genus Parhyale; species Parhyale hawaiensis. Next base: position 3,561,620 of record LQNS02000227.1, read on the forward strand.
TCTTCTGTGTCCACTTACTTCCTTCCGATTTCATACTCCTTCTGATATTACTTTCGTCTGTTTTCCCTCTTCTTTCTCAACTTACTGTTCCCATGCGCGTTGATATTGTGTGGGAACACCTTTGTGCATGGGTACCTCGTGACTATCAACATACTACCTGTTCCTTCCTTTTAATCTCTTAGCAAGCTTAGTACTTATTTAGGGAGGCTCAAGCTAATTTATACTACTACTACTAATCCCCTGGAATGTCTAATAAAAAACGCTTTTGATAAATCGGTCAGTTCTGAGCGCATTCACAGTTAGTAAAAAAAGATAATAATAAGAAAATTCAACAGATCCCGTAGTTAAATGTGTGATAATAAATCTTAAAGACCGAAGTGAAAACTACCGTATGTATTGAAAAAATAAATGCAAACGCGAATTTGAGATACAGTATAGAGCGTGAGTTGAAAAGATTCAAAAGCATTACGAACTGAATGTAACCTCCGACTCGAGCGGTGAAACAAAACACACACACAAGAGAAAAGTAAACCCCACTGACAAAATACTGAATCCCGTGTCGTCACACGAGATGACTGCATTAAGATCATAATGCGATAAGTGCCAATAGATACAATAGTCTTGCTTTGCATCATCTGCAACCGTTAGGTCCTACGATTTACTTGGCGTTATTTTAGTCGATACGAGTAAGGGTAGACTGACGACGATACGTCTGACGTAGTTCGCCATGGGTTACGTGACGTGCTTCAGTTTAGACGGTGAGGGTTATGTTCGCATATCTGGATGAGGTCGAACTAAGAAAGGTAGTAATAGCGTAGCTCAGGAATGGTACATAATAGAAAATAAAGATATTCATTAACCGTGGCATTTCCACGGGTCCGGCTAGTATATAGCTACTTATATCTTCAACGAAAACATGATCACCTCTCTCACTTTGTTCGCCGGTGATAATACAACTTAACAGAAATAGCTAGCTATTAGCTAATTGAAAACAGAGTAATGAACTAAAGAAAGTAATATAGCTATAAAATCCTTCGAAAAACTTAGAAATACTTCAAAATACAAAGAAATCTCAATAAAAATAGCCAGCTACTAGCTAATTGAATGCAGAGTATTGAACTGAAGAGTGTGAAATACCTATATGTCTACATCATTCTCATGAGCTCACTAGCTATCTAATAGCAACTAGAACTACTATTGTACTTCTAATTTTCAGTAGCTGCTAGCTTACCTGAATATAACTAGATATGCATCTCTAAATTGAAGTAACACAAAGTTTAAGAAGTTATAGGTTTTTAATAAACAAACAATAGTTGACCCAATCTGTCTCAACAGTCAAACGGATTCCTAAATAGAAACACAGTAACTCATCCATTAAATATAAATAAATTTTATCATCGATAGAAGGTGAACTGTTTGTTTTGCAATATTTGAATAAAAACAAAAAAAAACATGGTTGCTGGTTGGTTTAAAGAATTTTTTTTTTTTCTTGGGTTTAAACCAGCGAACTCTGGTTGCGTCGGAACAAAATTTTGAATTCTAATCTCAGGTGCATCTGGCAGCAGGAAATAAAATCATGCATTATCGATGTGCTCTGTTTACTCGGTAACGTTGCATACGCTTCATTTTACAGTTCCATGGTAATACGAGACCTGACGTTGAGATCAGCGGCGTCCTTCGGGTCCTTCCACCTCATTCGGCTGCTGTACGACGAGTATATGTTCTATGTTGTGGAGCACCGCGTCGCTAAAGCGCTCGATAGGACACCTATAGCGGTCATGTCAGAGGTGAGACACTTGTTATGTTGTGTAGCTAAATCCTCCGTTTCTACAATAAAGGCAATCTCATTGAGGAAGAATGAAGGGACATAGGTATAGTCTGTTGTTGTTGAGTTGCCTCCAAGAGGGCGGAGTTTGAACACCACCCTCTCTGACCGCATGGAGGAAATTACTGATGGCGTTTGATCCTGCAGACAAGTACTGTAGGCCCAGGTCCACGTTACCACTTAAGTGGGGCCGCGCCACAATCAGACCATAGTCCTGAAGGGACAAAAATTGGGAGGGTTTGAGTCAAGTGCAGTGGGCCACGCCGAATCCACATGACGGGACGCGCCCCTGGACACGCCCGCGCATCTCCCCCCACGCTCTCCAGCAACCCACCAAGCAGGGCCCGAGCCGCCGCTCCGACCCGACGTTGCCGAGTGCCCGGAACAGCAAGGCGCGCCCCGCCCAAAGGCCGCCAAAGACAGAGAAAGAAAGCAAGCGCGGACGCCCCCCACCGCGCGGACCCAGCACCACACTACACCACTCCTTGCTGCATTTGGGGGAATTGCGGTCAATGTAGCAAGTTAGGTACCGTTGCAGGTCAAATTCTCAAGGAAATTGGCCATTAAGCAACAAGTAACGTTTGCTTTGGGAGGTGAGGCTTGTAATATAAATTACAAGCCCATCAAGTTCCCAGGGCGTTTAGGTATAGTCTATAGAGAGATTTAGCGTATGAGCAGGGTGGTACCAGAGCAAGCAGTCTTATGGCGGGTTTATGCTATTAGTATTTTGTTCCAAGTTGGTAGTGCAATTGTAGGAATGTTCCGTTGCGTCCTTGCATGCGCAACAGTGTTCATCCGTTGCGCACTTACACACGCAACGGTGTGTGTGGACCGAAAGAGTTGCTGCGGCGTTAGCCGCCATGTATGGTCTCTTAGCGGTAGTCCCTAGGGAAGTGAAGTTTTAGAAACTCCCCGCAGTTCGGTGCCAAGGTTGTTGACTCCGCTGATTATCGAGACGTTGGGAGTTCGAGCCCCCACCAGGGAAGGAAAGTCTTTGCGCACGGTAATGCGTAGCGTCAGCAATTCTTTCACTCGCACTCACTGGTGGTGATGATGATGAGGAGGGGGGGGGGGGGCGCATTTGTCTACCACGCATTCCGTCAGTGTGCCGCCATAGTCCAGATAATCTGCGATAGACTACTACCGTACACTACTGGCAACAAGTGGGCGTTAACGTACGGTACTAACAAATGCTTGCGAGTTTACAAGTTGGGACGTTCAGACGGTCATGGTGTTTTTACCTTTTCCTCTTCCAGTTTGGACTGAATTGCAACTCTCGCAGGCTGTGCACTTCCTTGCTGCTTACAAAGAAGTAACAAAGCTTCAGATAAGTAACGGGTTATGACTGCGTCAAACGACTGTGGTGTGAACGTTGAGGGAGAGGGCAGAGTAGATGAGATGGGTTTGAAGGGGTAGAGAGGAGAAATTTTATGTTGCGCTTTGCTAACAAGTCTCACCTTGCAGCTGTCGGCTCGTAAGGAGGTGAGCGCGTCACTGGCGCTGAGCACGGGCGTGTGTATCGTCAACGGGGACCACAGCTCCGACAGTAGCGACGTCGAACCAGCAAACGAACCTGAGCTGAAGAAAGTCAAGTATGAGCCTGCCTCCTAGAGAATTCTTCTCCGCCTCGTGTATTTTTATTGTAAATTATTACGTTCTTGCTACCATCTTGTGTAGTCAATTTACTCGCCTTCTTGCTGCAGGTGTACAAGAGTGACGGATATTATTGAGTGTCACAGGTAGGCAGTTGTGGGCTCAACGTAACGTTCACACTTCTTTCTACTGTTGCTCTCAAATGAAATTTTTCCTATTTTTTGAGTACGCGCTAATCAGCTACTCATAAAATCAAGATTAGTTCGTCAGCTTCCTTTGTCTGATCGACTACTTATTTCAAAGTAATTCACTCTCTAATATATATACGGTCTGGACAGAATAGACGAAGAATTATTCGTCAAAATTTCTTGGTTTTTTTCTGCGTATCAGTGCAGGATTGCAGTAAGACTCGTACTTGCGGGGAAATTTGAGACAACGTACTACATCCAATCTTAACTGTTGGGAACTTTTCTCTGTGACTAGCTCTCTGTGCTGAAGCGATAACTCCTGACTGTTCATACGATATTTGCAAAGGCTCTAACAGTTTACAATGAAACAATTAATGTGCTGATCTCCACACCGACTGATGTACGCCTTTACTGCGTACAATGCTCACATATGATGCCATGAATCTGAGCTATACATTAGCTCGGCGATTCAGCTCAATAATGCTCTAATTTTCTCAAGTTATATTTAAGTTGACATATTACGTGTACATATTTTGCAGGCGTTGCCTCGTATAATTGTGTGCATAGCAGTGCTGACCAGCTAAACAAAGACGTGCTTAGTATTGCGTAGATTTAAGGTTTTCATCGTAAGCGAGCTTTGTTAGCTCTTCCTTGCAGAGCTCAAATAATAATTGTCTATTTTTATAAGTGTTAATTGTATGCGTGTAGCATGAACCCTCATTGTTGAGGGATCCTCTTCGCTTCAATGGAAGCTGAATCGTTCCTCTGACCATTTCTATGACTCTACGTTTGATGTTCACCGAGTGCTGCAATGTATCATATACGTGTCATCATCTCTGAGTGTACTGCACGAGTGGCTTCCATTTGTTCCGTATGACCAATTTACACTGATCATTGAGTACACATTGTACAAATAACTCTCACTAGTGTGGTGTTTAAACTAAACTCTAATCTTGACTATCATCTGACGCTCTGATGAGACACCTTGTACCTTTCACCATGTGTCGATAAACTCTTACATTAAGATCAGCGATGAGCTGCTACGATACTCAGCAATATATGTAATATTGGACCCGTGCGTGAAAAATTTCATGCAATAATCGATATATTTGCCTAATACCAATAGGCTGGTGCGGAATCTTCTCTGACTTCTTCATTGATCCTTTGTCGTGTTCTCATCCTTAGGTGTTCTATATCGATAGGCAGAAGTAATAAAACCTTTATTAAAACACTCCAATAAACTGGAATGCAACTTATATTAAACATATACAATGCGAGTGCTCCGTAGCAAGGATACCGTTGATAGTATTTCCAACTCAAATATCTGCTTCATTTGAAGTGCTGAAATTTTGGCCTGTGAAGAGAAAACTGCTTCGTCAAATAAGAAAGACAGTAAGGAGAAGAAAGACTTGTCTACTGCCCGTGAAAAACATCCCCTCCAGAGCGCTGCGTTGATCATCTACCATAATTTGACGTCGTGACTTGAAAGAAGAAAAGTTATAAAATCGGACTCCAGAAGCTGCTTACATATTGTTCCAATATCAAGAAGTGTCTTCAGATAAAGAGATAAGGATCAGCCTTCGCCATCTTTTGCAACCTGGTCATCGATTTCGATGTAATTACAAAATCTGCAACCTGTTTTTTTTTCACCTATTTCTTTAAGAGCGGACACGAAATAAATAAAAACACTAAGCGTTTTATTATTATATAAGGATATAATTCGTATCCGAAATTTCTCATGTACAATAAGTCTATCCGTTATAAAACTGCTCATCATAATGACAATATATCCTGTAGGTTTGACATGATAGCGTAAAGTGCTGTCGTATATAAACATACTTTTTCTTGGGTTTGTTTTGATAGACTCATTATCACAGTTAGGCCTGTCGCACACGATAGTTTTTCTTACGTTCTTAGTCCTGCAGCTTGCGTTGCGTTGATGTGCGAAAAAAAAATTATGTATCAACCAAACATTAGCGAAACTATTGGCCTTGACACTTGTTGGCTTAGCAATTGTCATTAGTGAAGTTTCTGAATATTTTAAGCTTTGAGTGAACAGCAACTGGGAGAATACTGCAATTTTTTGTTGCTTTTATTGCTGTAGGTATATAAGTTTGAACCTCCCAAATCCACCACTAATTAGTTGCTCTAAGAAGGAAAAATTAAGAGACAAAGTAGCTATGCCAGGATAAATGTGGAGTCCGTGCATGAGGATGTTCCTTCGCAGGATTTACGCACATGAGCACAGCAAGTCTCAAAAGAGGAGGAAGGCATCAACAGTAGGAGAATGAAACAGGAAAGAAGCAAAGACGTCCCGAGTGCCTAACTAAGACGAAGGTAACTTTCCCTCGGGGGTTATTATTATTATTTATTGTTTCCCCACTGCAGCCGCTATTTGACGATTCAGCAGTGAATTTCACTTGACATTATCTACGTCTATAATATGTATCAAAGTTTATTTCGAATGTTAGGTTGGACAATCGAAAGGGGGTTCGGTTATATGTATCCCTCGGGAAGAGAGGGGCTGCTCCGGATAACAAAGGATTGGCGAACCTAACCCTACAGCATATTCCATGCCTCCCGAGGGGACTTTATCTGTTGTTGGGAAGTGAAGACACGGGACTGAGGACCATCGGCTGCAGCAGGTATTTGGATGCATGTTAGTTTCATCCGTACTATGAGGGAACTCTTAGGTCCGTTACCGGGAGTCGTTGCATTTGGTGAACCATGAGGCTATGTTGTTAGTTTGATTATACCGACAATGTTGCCTCGCAGTACCGATGGTGAGCGTTGACTTACTTACCTCTTTATTCTCCGTGAGAGCCCGCAACTGAGGCCCGTAAACAAGACTCGCGACGCCTCCAGAACGACTACCCCGTTCTTGCAAGTACCGACTGGGCGGCGCACATTGATGGTGACAGTAGGAGGTTCTGGAAAATAAGGTGTATGTAATAGGTGCTTTTCATCATTTCTTCAAAGAAAGTGAGGAAATAAAAATATAACTCGGGTTTCCTAAAGAATAATGATTGTACATCCAAAAATTTGGCGGCTCCTCAATATCCCTGCCGCCATTTTTCGTTCGTTATGCTTCTTGGCTGGTGAGAACGGCCTCAACTACAGCGTCCAAGTAAATATTACTAACATATCGTTAAAAATCATTTGTTGGTGATAGTGGAAGACTCAAAAAGTGAAAAATTTGTAATCATTTATCGATGTGTTGTTGGAGGTTACTGCAGTTAAAGGTGTAACTAATGAATCTCGTACAGCCTGATGGTCAACTTTATCATCGCAAGAATCTCTAATTATAGAACAATCCTATAATAATGTATACAGTCATCATGTTTCCGTATGAGAGTCCTGAAATTAGCAGCTGCCCGACTAACTCTTAGTATCCAACTCACAAAATTATCTGCTGACAAGAGTAAAAATTATTGATCTCATTTGAGCGGAACTACTGGGGCTACTTCAGACTCCACGATTCCCACTCTACTTGCCAGGTTTCAACAACGTACCCACCCACAAGTGTGACTTCCTTTTGGTGGTACCCGTAGGTAGGGCCCTCGTAGATTATGCTATTCGTTAGTACATTAGAATAAATGCTAGTTACAACGGATACGATCACAAATATGCTACGTAACTTCCCGCTGTTTATGTCAGATTGCAGTTTCCCATTTGAAACAAATATACTTACATAACATGTTCTGATACTGAGAGTGTATGCCGTCCTCGCCGCCCACCTAATTGTTATGGAAAAATCTAGCGAGCTTTGACTAGTTTAAGGCTTTAAACGTAAGTTACAATAAAATACCAAACGCCTCTCTTGCTATTTGTGTTACGTTGTTATGGATATTATTCATGCAGTTGAGTGTGACCACAAACGATACATAATGGATAGCATTCTAAAAATTGACGCTACGGCCGCAGTCAGCGCATTTAGTTCCTCGATATTATTCGCGGTAATTACCTCCGCCAAGGAGGTTATGTTTTCGTCGTGTTTGTCTGTCTCCAAGATAACTCAAAAAGTTATGAACCAATTTGGATGAAATTTACAGGGATTGTTAGGTATGTTAGGAGGAACAGAATTTCAACAGATGATTCACTTTTGGTGAAGATAGGTCTATCCGTTTGTTTGTCTGCCTCATTTTTCTCAATGCCATAACTCAAAAAGTTATGAATGGATTTTGATGAAATTAACATGAGTTGTTAGGTATATAACAAAGAGTAAATGACCAAATTTTGGTAAT
>LQNS02000227.1:3580201-3607185 GCA_001587735.2 Parhyale hawaiensis
GTTATGGCATCGAGAAAAATGACGCAGACAAACAAACAAACAGATGGACATATCTTCACTAAAAGTTAATAATCTGTTCCTCCTAACATACCTAACAATCCCTGTAAATTTCATCTAAATCGGTTCATAGCTTTTTGAGTTATCTTGGTGACAGACAAACACGACGAAAACATAACCTCCTTGGCGGAGGTAAAAACCGAAGACAGAAGAGACTAGTGTGGTGCACTCTCTCCGTCACCCCCAGAGGAGCAGGTAGGAGTCCCGCGAGATGATTTTCTTACCATCATTGATACCTCACTTCCCGGAGAGGAGGTTTCGAGGTACTGACTAACTTTATAAACTAACCGCATTAGCATGAACTGCGGCTTTTAAGCGACAACTCATGCCGAAGGTCACTCAGGTTTACCCTGGGTAAGTAGCATAAAGTTCGGGTATTCCCATGAAAGGGTTTTTCATAATAGCTTTGACGCAAACGATCGCTTCCGAAGCCGAGCCATTCTTCTCGCGTAAGGAGCTAGTGCTACTACGCTGTTACAGAATTCCCGCCAAATGAATGATTCATACATCTAAACGATAAAACGTACCGAGAGCAAGTAGGAGTGCGTGGGCGTGTGAAGCTTGGTTGCGCCATTCAGAGATAGCGAAGCGAGATAAGACGGAGTGTGTTAACTGTCCATGCTGTGCCATCTGCCGCCTGGCCGCCATTCACCGGCAGGACGCTGTGCGGAACAGACGCGACGCTCTGACAGCCATCGGTTAACAGTCATCCTTGAGTTTGAGTGCCACTGTAAGCTTTAAGTTTATAGACATCAAGTGCTAAGCAGGACAACATTTAGTCGCTGTTGCAATAATCCTGTTGTACGTCTTAGAAACTTTTGATCAAGCCCTAGTACCTGCTCAACGGTGTTTCTTTTCGCCAGTGATTCTTGAGCAAAGCAATAGTAACAAAAAAATTGTCTTGTGTACAGAAAAAGTACACGCTGACATTATTCGTGTCTACACCTAGCGGTTTGAAAAAGTTGCGACAGGGAGCATCTAAGACAGCTGTTACAATTCGCCCAACGTCTTTGAGAACAAGTACAACAAAATGACTACCCGATCCTACAGCTGCGAAGCGAACAATTCTTCACACGGTAAATCCAACTCACTGGTCCCAAAATGGATAATTGGCATGATTGTCTTCGCCTTGCTAGCTCCTTCCGTAACGGCTGTGCCGCTGAGCAGCCCTGAGCCACAGGTCAAAGCTGTAATAGAAAACGGTGAAGAAATAACGATTGCGAGGTTCCACAAAAAGGCCATTCCCTGTGAAATCAAAATACCTGATAATTCATCTACGCATATATTCCCGTACACAGCAAGGTGGTTCGATCCTGTTGATAACAAAATCACTTCAGACAGCAATTTCAATATCTCCGTTTTCGCCTTGGGACAGGAAGAAAATTTTCCCTATAGCATTCTCGTTTTCAATGACTACCAGTTTACTGAAGCGCAAACCTACACATGCAGGGCCTACAAGGGTGAAGAATTACTGCACGAAGCAAGTATTACTGTCAATCTGCAATATTGAGAAGAAAGCATAGACGAACCACTGCAGTGATCTCAACGACGGTGTTCAACTACTCGAAATTTACTTGCGGCTCGGAACATGGATTACTACGACTAAGAAATCAATTAAGCTAATACTATAGTTACTAACTGTGTACTCACTTGAACAAACGTTCAGCCGACTACTGAATACGAATTCTTCGAACCTTGACTCGCGAATGAAACTAAACGGCTTGAATAATGAACAAGTTTTGTGATTCTGAATTGAAATTTAGTGAAGAACTGAAAATGAAGTCACCGCAACTGCTTTTGCCACGGCTACAACAGGCTATAAGCAGCGAATTATGAGACTTGTGGTGAAGCTTATCTTCAGTTTATATTAAACAATAAGGAATATTGGTAATCACAATTTCGCTCACCAATTGTGATGTCAAAGTTCTGAAGGTGTCGAGAAACGCAAAAATTAGTTATAACTTTAATATTTAAGAGTTACGACGCTATGCCCTCTAATCTGGGTATCAAGTATTTAAGTATTTTATATGCTGTAGCTATAGTGTTCTTTAGTTCTAAGTATATATAAATACCGCAAAACTAAGTACCAGGATCTTGCTTACCGTACAAGATATTATTAATATTACTTATTAATATTACTGAGTTTAGTTTGTCAGCAGGAATGACCACGAAAAAATTGCTCCTTAAGATTGCCAACAGATACCTATGCAAAATCACATGGATGTCTATCAAGAGGACGCTTCGATAAGGGTCCAGATTTAAAAAAAGGCAATAGAATGCAACATAATGTTACTGTTACGCAAAAAGTGCTTTCCAGCTATTGCAGTTTGTAGCAGGCACTACGTAAACAATGCTGCTAATAATTTTTGCTATCAAAATTACATTTAAGTTACGTTCTCCCCTTCCTGCCCAAATGTAATTTGTTATTCGACGTCAAATAGAATAGCCGCTCCCGTCGATCTCAAGGTATACTCGTTTGTCGAACAAATCGTCAGTCAAAATTTGGGAATAAAAGTGTTACCTGTCACAAAATATGACCGCAAACCGAACGCTAACCAGGCAAGAAATACAAATTGGAAACAGCCACCAATTTGCAAATCTTATGCGAACCCTGCAGACATTGTGATCCTAACACTTGGAAGCTGCCAATGAGCTTGTATGTATTGCAAACAATGGAACGTGCAGTGGTATAGCTTGTGGTACACATGATACATTGTTAATTTAGAAGAGAGGTGGCAGAGGCAGAACGTACCTGTGCTCGTCAACACGTACCTTACAGACAGCTCTCCAATGTACTACACGCGTCGCTATTTATTCGACTATGCATCACCGAACGGGAAGGTTAATGTACAGGACACGTGCAAGAGCTCGGCATGTCAGCCTATGCGAAGGATTCTAAACAAATTACTTCGAAATTCATCGTCGCTTCGAGCATCTATATATAGCGCTGAAATCTTATGGACTCTGCGCTGTCACCTCTGCTGCAAGGTAAGGGGTCTGCGTAGTGGGCTAGTGGGAGTGGGCTAAGGAGGAATGCAGGGTTAGAGTCAGTGGGAACTAAATATTTTTGGAGTCCGAGTCAGAAACTGCCTGGAACAGACGTGATCCATGTGACTAAGCAGCCCTAGTAATAACAGAAAAGCTAATGTTGGAAAGATGGTTGACAGTATGATCCATATATAAAATTCATTAATTATTCATAACAAAGCCACGACTAAAAATTGACCGAGTTACAGTAAAACCAAGATTCAATAGATATTTGATAAGTAGTTATGCCTCCTACAAAAAACACTTCGGTCAAAGATGCGCCAACTATTATCGTTGCCAGTTCCCAGTAGCCAGCACCATTCGCAAGACGGGAGATATAGTGAAGGTAGTTTATTAAAAGTATTGTTCAACAAGTTAAGAAGAATCAAGCAGAAGCCAATTAGCAACTGTCACTAAACTTGCATTTCGAGAGACCTAGCAGAGGAATAGCAGGAATTTTACTGAAACTAATGCGTGCCTTCTTCTCTGTGCTGTGCAGGATTCAAGTTTTTGGCTCCACTTCAAAATGATACTTGGATGCTCGACAACAAATGATGCTGGATGGTTGACAGCCACAGTTCTGCTTAGTCTCGACAGTACAGAAGACCGAAGCGTATCCCAATATACTGTATATAGAATCTCTGGTCATGGCCGAACCATTTAAAGTAATTTTGCTTGCTCCCTGCTGCTACTTTTTCTTCAGGAAATTCAATTGTCTAAGCATTTCCCTAAGTTTATCTGCTAGTCTTCGCAAGTTTATAAATTAAGGATTTATAGGTGATCTACGATAAATTAATCCAAATCCTACTGCTATGTTGAGTTTCAAACATTCACGAAAAAAACTTGTATTATGGTTCTTTGAAATTAATTACTTTCTTACTTGGTAATTGTTACTCCATGAAAATTTTTAACTGCCTTGCAGCAAACGATTTCACGTAGGAAGATTTCGATGAACATTGCGACTTAGAGCAAATTTATTGATCTATAGGTAAAAAATTGCTGGGCGCACATTCGCTTGTTTTAGTCTTTCAAATAGCTGAGGCAATATAGTTTTAAGCTTCGAGGGGCAGGTGAATAGGAATATCTTTTTGATATGATACAATGAACAGCGGCACTTGTTGATGAAAATAAAAATTTTTGCAAATGAATTTACCTTATTTTCCTGTAAAAAGTGTCAGAGTTTCAAAATGAATAACAGATGTGTCAGAGGTCGATTCGATAACCGAGGATTGTAGCAACGACAATCACGTGTGCTACACCAGCATCACGAGCCGTTTGAATATCCGTGTCACAGTCACAACATGAACTAGAGCACTCTGAGAGCGCATACCTCCGCCAATCAAGGCAAGGGTAGCAAGAAATTCAAATTGTCTCTGAAACCGAGTTCAGCCAACACCAACATCGCATAATTAGTGCCTTTTGATAGTATTAACAGTTTCTGCAATTTTCTTGAAGATCTGTTCATAACTTTTTGAATTATGCTGCTAACAATCATTATGACAAACATAAGTCACACAGATAAATGGATCAACCGATCTGCACCAAAATTTAATGATCTACGTTTTTTAACATTATTAACAACTCCGGTAAATTTCATAAAGATCCATTCAAAATTTTTTGGGTTAGTGTGCTAACAAGCTAACAAATAAGCGAACGAATAAACAGATCATTACAAAAATTTGTTCATTTATCTTCGTAATAAACTGGAAAACTCCAATAAATTTCACGAAAATCTCTTAATAACTTTTTAAGTTATCGCTCCAAGAAAAGCTATGCACATAAACAAACATATGAACGGATTTCCACCAAAAAGTTAATCATCTGTTACTGTTAACATGCCTAAAAATCAATGCAAGTTTCGTAAAGATCCGTTGATAACTTTTTGAGATATTGACAGACAAACACGACAAAAACATAACCTCCTTGGTGGAGATAATAACGGACCGATTAACGGTTAACCAAGAACGGGACTAGGGTTGCTGTGACGTAGGTAACACAAGTATCGAACAAGTGAAGTAAAACGTATGTAGGTGCCACTAAACTAGAAACTTAGCAAAACTTGTAATGATGGTAGAAGTTGAAGAGCTACAATCAGGGTTCAACTTTATGGTTAAAACTACGTAGTTAAGCCATGGTTCAATCGAGACCATCGAGAATAGCTCTATCCCGATGGTCTTGGTTCAACTCCGTAAAAAGTTACTCCACGGGCATCTCTGGCTCCGCCTTCTTTGCTGGCTGATAGGTCGCCTGTGACGTCATCAGATGAACGGACTTAGCTCTCCCACACTTCTCTCCATGGCATTTACTATCTCCATTTTTGTCATTCTATTAAACTTTAATTAGTAATGATAACCTTTAAATGATTCAATTAAAATATTATAATTAATTGCAGAAACCCTGTATAACTCTACATGACTCGATAGCACTGTAAAATAATCTTCTGGAATCTGCTAAACACAGTTATAACACATGTGTTATAACTTTTATTTTAACGCAAAATATCAGAGAACACAGTGGGTCCATGACTGAGTGGCATTAGACATGATTTATGCTCAGCATGTTCTCAGAGTTCCAAAGTGAGGAAGAAAGAATTAAGGTACCAGCGGTATGATGTCATACAAAGAATCCATGCACTGGTGCAGAAACTGGAAACAAAGAGGAAGAGTAGCAGAGAAGCACCAACGGTAGAAGAGCTAGGAGCAAAGGACACACGAAGTATGCACGAAAGAAGACACGTTCGGGAGGCCTACGTGAGGTTAGGGTAACACACACACACATATGTATTGGTGTAACGGGGCAGCAGATCATTATCTATGCAGGTTGATAAAAGTTGATAAAAGCCAGTAGTTATCTACGGTTTAACGAAACCTGCATATATATATATATATATAAAGCAACAGTAGAGTTGCGGAATCCAGTGGAACAAGTCCGACTCCAAAATTCCGGTTCACCCAGAATCCAACTTCTACTCCATGGGACTCAAAAACCTCCAACTCGTACAAAGTTCGCCTCCGACTAATTCTAAACAAAACACACTTGTTTTCATCAACTCAGACTCCTNCCTATCAAATACTGAAGAAAAAAATTGCAAGGTACCCAACTTTTTTTTCGCCTTTTGAAATCTGAATTTTCTCCTATCTTATTCCCATAGAGCGTGACAGGAAAGATATAAATATAGTTATAAATAAATAAATAAAAACAAGACGTGAATTATTATCTAGTACTGATAGGTAAAAACTGCTGGGCGCACATTCGCTTGTTTTGGTCTTTCAAATAACTGAGAAAATATAGTTTTAAGCTTTGAGGGGCAGGTGAATAGTAATATCTTTTTTGATCTAATACAATGAACAGCGGCACTTGTTGATGAAAATAAAAATTTTTGCAAATGAACTTACCTTATTTTCCTGTCAAAATTGTCAGAATTTCAAAATGAATAACAGATGTGTCAGAGGTCGATTCGATAACCGAGGATTGTAGCAACAACAATCACGTGTGCTACACCAGCATCACCAGCCGTTTGAATATCCGTGTCACAGTCACACCATGAACTAGAGCACTCTGAGAGCGCATACCTCCGCTAATCAAGGCAAGGGTAGCAAGAAATTCGAATTGTCTCTGAAACAAAGTTCAGCCAACACCAACATCGCATAATTTGTGCCTTTTGATAGTATTAACAGTTTCTGCAATTTTTACCTCCGCCAAGGAGGTTATGTTTTCGTCGTGTCTGTCTGTCTCTTTGTCTGTCACCAAGATAACTCAAAAAGTTATGAACCGATTTTGATGAAAGTCACAGAGATTGTTAGGCATGTTAGGTGGAATAGATGATTAACTTTTGGTGAAGATATGTCCATCCGTTTGTTTGTTTGTTTGTTTGTCTCCCTCATTTTTCTCAATGTTATAACTCTAAAAGTTATGAATGGATTTTGATGAAATTAAGATAAGTTTTTAGGTATATAACAACGAGTAAATGACCAAATTTTGGTAATGATTCGTTAGTTTGTTGGTTCGTTTGTCACTGTTTTTAATTTTATGCTTGTTAGCACAATAACTCAAAAAATAATGAATGGATCTTTATGAAATTTATAGGAGTTGTCAGTAATGGTGAAAGACATAAATGATCAAATTTTGGTCCAGAACGGTTTGTTCGTTTGTATGTTTGACTCATGTTTGTCATTACGTTTGTTAACAGTATAACTCAAAAAGTTATGAACGGATCTTCAAGAAAATTGCACAAACTATTATTACTATTAAAGGCACAAATGATTAGATTTTGTGGTTTACACAAAGGAAATAATGGTTTCAGAGTCAACTTGAATTTTTTGCTACCGTTGCCTCACTTGGCGGAGGTATGCGCTCTCAGAGTGCTCTACTCTTGAAGATCTGTTCATAACATTTTGAATTATGCTGCTGACAATCATTATGACAAACAAAAGTCACACAGATTAATAATCAACCGATCTGCACCAAAATTTAATGGTCTACGTTTTTTAACATTATTAACAACTCCGATAAAGATCCATTCAAAATTTTTTGAGTTAGTGTGCTAACAAGTTAACAAATAAGCGAACGAATAAACAGATCATTACAAAAATTTGTTCATTTATCTTCGTAATAAACTGGTAAACTCCATTAATTTCACGAAAATCCGTTCATAACTTTTTGAGTTATCGCACCAAGAAAAGCTATGCACATAAACACACATATGAACGGATTTCCACCAAAAAGTTAATCATCTGTTATTGTTAACATGCCTAAAAATCAATGCAAATTTCGTAAAGATCCGTTGATAATTTTTTGAGATATTGACAGACAAACACGACAAAAACATAACCTCCTTGGTGGAGATAATAACGGACCGATTAACGGTTAACCAAGAAGGGGACTAGGGTTGCTGTGACGTAGGTAACACAAGTATCGAACTAGTGAAGTAAAACGTATGTAGGTGCCACTAAACTAGAAACTTAGCAAAACTTGTAATGATGGTACAGAGCTACAATCAGAGTTCAACTTTATGGTTAAAACTACATAGTTAAGCCATGGTTCAATCGAGACCATCGAGAATAGCTCTATCCCGATGGTCTTGGTTCAACTCCGTAAAAAGTTACTCCACGGGCATCTCCGGCTCCGCCTTCTTTGCTGACTGACAGGTCGCCTGTGACGTCATCAGATGAACGGACTTAGCTCTCCCAAAATTCTCTCCATGGCATTTACTATCTCCATTTTGTCATTCTATTAAACTTTAATTAGTAATGATAACCTTTAACTGATTCAATTGAAATATTATAATTAATTGCAGAAACCCTGTATAACTCTACATGACTCGATAGCACTGTAAAATAATCTTCTGGAATCTGCTAAACACAGTTATAACACATGTGTTATAACTTTTATTTTGACGCAAAATATCAGAAAACACAGTGGGTCCATGACTGAGTGGCATTAGACATGATTTATGCTCAGCATGTTCTCAGAGTTCCAAAGTGAGGAAGAAAGAATTAAGGTACCAGCGGTGTGATGTCATACAAAGAATCCAAGCACTGGTGCAGAAACTGGAAACAAAGAGGAAAAGTAGCAGAGAAACACCAACGGTAGAAGAGCTAGGAGCAAAAGACACACGAAGTATGCACGAAAGAAGACACGTTCAGGAGGCCTACGTGAGGTTAGGGTAACACACACACACATACACACACACACATATATATATATATATATTGGTGTTACGGGGCAGCAGAGCATTATCTATGCAGGTTGATAAAAGTTGATAAAAGCCAGTAGTTATCTACGGTTTAACGGTCTTCTGGGTTTTATGTTTAATATGCCCCAAGCTTTCGAACTACTAAACGTAGCCCGTCTTCAGGGGAACGAAATTCATATATATATATATATAAAGCAACAGAAGAGTTGCGGACTCCAGTGGAACAAGTCCGACTCCAAAATTCCGGTTCACCCAGAATCCAACTTCTACTCCATGGGACTCAAAAACCTCCAACTCGTACAAAGTTCGCCTCCGACTAATTCTAAACAAAACACACTCGTTTTCATCAACTCCGACTCCTCAGAAGAGCAAATGTCATACTCTGACTTCTGGTCGTAAACATATCTGACACCAAGACTCTGTAACCCAACTCGAAACAGTGGAATAGATATTGTCCCAGTATAGAGTCAGTGGGAGGTGATGAGTTGGACTGAAAAGTGACAGCTACTCTCACAGACCAGACAAATTGTACTAATGAGAAGTGCTATGTTGGGAGGCGCACATACCTGGGACTACAGTAACTTCCATTGGTTATGACATCCGCCAAAGAGGATACGTTTTTGTCGTGTTTGTCTGCCTCTCTGTATGTCTGCTTGTTTGTTTGTCAACAAGATAACGCACAAAGTAATGGACAGACA
The DNA here is from genome assembly GCA_001587735.2 of Parhyale hawaiensis. Lineage (NCBI taxonomy): Eukaryota > Metazoa > Arthropoda > Malacostraca > Amphipoda > Hyalidae > Parhyale > Parhyale hawaiensis. The sequence goes on from LQNS02000227.1 coordinate 3,589,679, forward strand.
TTTAGAAAATTTACAGGGATTTTTAGGCATGATAGTAGTAGGTAACCGATGATTAACTTTTATTGAAAATCCGTTCAAACGTTTGTTGGTACATTTTTCTCCTTTTTTCTTGGTACCATAACTCAAAAAGTTATGGACGGATTTTGTGAAATTTACTAGATTTGTTAATAATGATGAAAGTCATAAATGATTAAATTTTGATGATTATCACTTGGTCTGTTTGACTAATGTTTATCAGACTGATTGTAAGCAGCATAACTCGAAAAGTTAGGAACGGATTTTGAAGAAAATTGCAGAAGCTGTTATTACTGTCATAAGGCACAAACGATTACGATTAGATTTTAGAGTTGATGCAAAATAAACCAGAGCACTCTGAGAGCGCATACCCGCCACGCAGGGCAACAGTAACAAAAACTTTAAATTGTTTCTGAAACCGATTTTCTCGCATCAATGTCAAAATATAATAGGCGTCATACGTGCATTTAACAAAATTATTTATGCAATATTCTAGAAAATCCGTTCATAACTTTTCAAGTTATGCTGCTAATAAATTTTTGACATACATTACTCAGACACAAAACCGACCAATCAATCATCACCGAATACTAATCATTTTATGTCTTTCAACATTGTAAACAATTCTATAAATTTTGTAAAGACCAGTTTATAACTTATAAAATTATTTTGCAAACAAGCATAAAATCAACCGCGGAGAAAAAAACGAACGAATAGACAGATCATCACAAAAACTTTGCCATTGGCTCTTCGTGACATACCTAACAACTCTTTTAAATTTCATAAAAATCCGTCCATATTTTTTGAGCTATGGCACTAAGAAATAATAGACAAACAAACGGATCTTCACCAAAAGTTAATCATCTGTTGTGCTAACATGTCTAATAATCCCTGTAAATTTTGTAAATATCTGTCAATAACAATTGAATTATCTTGGTGAGGGACAAACAGCCAAACCGACAGTCAAACGGACCAACACGATAAAAACATAACCTCCTCACCCGTGGTAATCATAGTTTCTGAACCAATTTGAATTGTTCGTTACAGTTTCCTTACTTGGCGGAGATATTCGCTTCTAGAGGCTCTAGTTCTTCTTCAATTTGGCTTGCAAAGCTCCGAGATTTCAACAACGAAATGAAAACTGAAGCGGAAGCAAAGCATCAATGGCCACGCATATAATTAATCGGCACAGGCTAGTGCGTAGTCAGCGTAGATATGAGTTGCACCACATAGCTATACAGTACATCGGAGGCAGTGTGGACGTACGAACTTGCCATGTGTTGCACATGATACATTCAAGTGGTTCAGTCAAGCCTAGCCATTGCGTGACTCATTATGCTAAATATATCTCATGAGAACACAGCCCCGAGACTAAAAATGCACGCATTATCTACTCTGGGTAACGATTCTTCCACCTTTCTTTTTCTGTGACAATTTTTTTACGTCACAGTAATTTTACATTAAGAAGGAAAGCCACAGCCAACAATCGCTTAAAACATTATCTGTATGGCTGATATGTAAAGAGTATACGTATATGACTTACAGGATCAATAAGTATCTAGGCGAGTTTCGAAGAATAGCATAGACATATCAAGTACTACTGGTCTCACGACTAGGATATTTCCTCAGAACTGTTGAATATGCTGTAGGAATTTCTACGACTATTTACATACGTTTAAGACCACCCTTGAAGATAAATTCATGATCAATTACCTCCGAAAAAGAGGTTATGTTTACATCGAGTTTGTGCATTAGTCTGTCACCAGGATAACTCAAAAAGTTATTTACTGAGCCCTACAAAATTTGCAATTAAAGATTATCAGGCGTGTTAAGAGTAAACGATGATTAACTTCTGGTGAAAATCCGTTCAACTGTTTGTTTGCCGGCATCTTTTTTTTTTTTCTTAGTATCACCTAACTCAAAAAGTTATGACCGGATCTTCATGAAATTTAGAGGAGTTGTTAGAAATTCTAAAAGACAAATATAAATCATCAAATATTGGTGATGATCGGTTGATCTGCTTGTGTGTTTTACTAATGTTTTATTATTATAACACTTTGTTTAAGTTTGACTAATGTTTCTCACAATGTGTGTCAGCAACGTAACTCGAAAAGTTATGAACGGTTCTACAAGAAAATTAAAGAAGCTGTTATTAGTTTGAAAAGGCCCAAATGACCCAATTTTAGTGTTGATAGAAAGGAAATCATAGTTTCAGAAACAATTTGAACGTTTCGTTAACGTTGCCTAACGTGGAGGAGGTATGTGCTCGCCGAGTGCTCTAGTTATTTATTTACTCGCAATGAGCGCATTCGATACACGTTGGGGACAGTTGCCCGTGGTTCCCTCAGTTGAATCACACTTCGGATCTCTCACGTTCACGGAGTGAAGTATCATAAGCAGATGTTTCTAACTTATAGAGAAACAATTACTGAACAATAAAGAAAACTTCTGATGGTCTGAGAGGGCAAATTATTACTTTGCTCTGATAAAGTTACACTGAATGCTAGATCAGCGAAGGCGTGACTTGCAACATGCCTGCTGTACTGGACATGAAGTTCTCTGCATGGACAAGAAATTAACTGAAAACCCAAGGAAACCGTCAAAGATGGAGACATTCTAATGAAATTAGTGTCAAGGTGGTGGGGTCGTATCGTCAAGTCTGTCTCCGATTCCTGGGTCCACCCAGTTTTCTTAGTATTTCTGTACACTTGTGAAACATAAAAAATTGCGAATGATTAAGTAAAAATTTACTTGAATGAAAAGGTTGTAATGGTGATTATTGAACACCCTGTATGAACGACATTGCGCAATCAGTGTGTAACGCGGCAGCGAGAGTCAATTGCAACAAGAAACAATCCACAACTTGCGTCGAACACGTTGATAACAAGCAACAAATCAGTCAATACTTTACTGAACTGATTACTTGAGCGTTGCTTTGAACGTCTGCAACTGAACGCACATGAAACTAAGAACGTCGGAGATACACGTAACTCTCTCATCCTGCAGGTCATCCGCAACTGTCTGCAATAAACTTCTTCCTACACCATTAAATACAGAGGATCTGCGCAAAGATGCGCAGTCGGATGGTCAAGTCCTGCTTCGACTCGTGGAACTAGCCTGTGTCCGACTCCTACCGGCTCTGACTCAGACTCCGAAACACTGCTGCTAAAATACATTTCCTTGTTGGCAAGCAAAAATAAAACGTGTTTTGTGGCGTCATTCATTAGGATGGCAAGGACGAGCTAAACTAGGTATGTTCATTAGTTGTTACATTTCGGAACTTGAGTCATGAGCGTTGGTTTCGCTTCGCCAATTTAAGGTGAACTTAGTGTTAACCCTAAATAAATTACTTTTCAAGCGATAAAAAAAACCTCTGCAAAAGGGAATTTAAGGCCGTTTCAAGCATAATTGGGTTCCGTTTACCACCTGTATACCAGTATACTCCAACGTGGCAAACTCAGCCCTCTTGCCTGAAAGTCTGGACAAGTTAAAGCTAGGAAAACTATTTCTAATCCAGTATGGCCGTGACAATCGACAAACATAAACCTTTAGTGAAGTTCTTTTTATTATGTTGTCGCGCTTGTATTGAACTCAACTCAAACATTTGTTTCCCTTACACCATTCCAGCACAGAACACTTCACAGAAACGTTTCTTGCATTAACTTACGTAATCCCAACACGGAGCCCAAACTTCTCGAAAAACGATCTGAGTCGTTAAAAATCAAGTTCAAAGTGCAGCGTTGGTAACGGCAACAAAGGATTAGAATCTTTTCTATAAGAACTCTACCTGTGACTGTTAGAAGCTAGCTCTACTGGAAGGAGTCGAGCACCTCCTAGGGGTTCACGTACTCCAGTTTACTGTTTGGACCAGGTAGTGTTACTCTGATACAAGCATTCGTTGTCCTTTTGCTCCTAAAGAGAAAATAAGTATTTGTAAATAACTGGCATACTTTGTTACTTATCCTTTCTTCCATGCCGTAACAGATATGTTACACTTCATATAGCGTTATTCCCGCGACAGCGCTACATTAAAATCACAAAAGAAAGCGGCGACAGCGTCAAGGGACGCCTGAAGCCGATATACCTATATAGAAAAAGTTTGCGTTCACGTAGAATAGAAACTTAAAATATGGGTAGCTAGCACATTATGAACACGAAGTCCACATGCAGAAACAGTAGCAAGGATTAAGAAGCAGAGCTGTGGAGTCGGATGGACAAAGTCCGACTCGTTGAGCCCCAAGATTCTCCGACTCCTATCGACTACCCTTCTTGAAAAATAAGGCCCATTTTCACCGACTCAGACTCCTGGTTCTAAACAGTTTTCAACTCCTGGCCACAGAGCTTGGTGACGTCGACTGCAGAGCCCTATTAAAAATACATTCAATTCTTGCCACTACCTCTGTGCTGACGATCTCGAGGCGGCAGATGTCGCTTGCTCGCAGGTGTCGGTGTTACCTCGGTAGACCGAGAGGGCAGAGGAGGAGAGTATCCTACTTCTTGTCAGCAGCTGTACAGTGAACAGCAGCCTGGAAGCCGAAGAACGCAGTTAGTTTCTGAAAACTTAAAAAAAAAAATCCGAAGATGGAAGTCCTTTAGGAGGATGCGATTGAGGTACTTAATGAGCTAGCTGCAGTAGACTTCAATTTCTAATGTAGCTTTTCTCAACCGGGGTGCTCGTACCCTCTCGAGGTGCGACATGACTGTTTGACGGGTGCGAAATCTTTGATTATTTCCATAAGCTGAAAAGAGTATGTTGCATAAATGTAGTGTAATTGAAGTCTTTGTCGAAACATAAGTTATTAATTTTGTAAGGGGTGTGAGAAGAGAACATATTTAAAATTTTTCTGGGGTACCAGTCATAGAAAAGGTTGAGAACCAACGTTGGTAGACCTAGGAGAATAAGAAATTTTGATGGCTTATTCTTGTAAACAATGTCATGTCTATATGATGACTGCCCAGGTTGCCATTTTCATAATTAAGGCTCGATTTTTTCCTTCAAACGCCAATTTTTGTTGTTTTACATAATCTCGGTACACGTAAGTTCCATTGAGCTTCACTGGGCAGCAGTATCCCACCAAGAGTGCAAGATTCCCTTTCACAGGGTGCGTAATCTTGAAATATTTCCATGTTATTAAAAATTAATTTAATTCAATATGCTGAAAAACTTAGTATATAATTTTTATTATTTTCGTATGAATTTCCAATTTTGTAGGGGGGACGAGAACATCTTGAAAGTTTTCCATGGGTGCCAGGCATAGAAAAAACCTTGGGAACCGCTGTTCTACCGTAGAGATCTTCATCAATACACGAACAAATTTTTGACCACTCCAGAAGCTAAAGCCACAATTTGTCGTTGTGGCAAGTAAAAAATTTACTGCAATAACTTCTGGTAGTCCAGGCGGTTACGTTTCTTCTGATGTAACACTTGCTTTGTTAAAGTAGGATATTGGGGCACGTTGGCTATTCAGGTACACGATTTAGAAGTTGGAGTCCCCAACGCATTAAGCCTTCATTTCACTGTATTCGCAGCAAGAACATACGTGCAGTCCAAGAATAGTATTTTAATGGTAGAAGGTAAGGCGACGAGTACGACTCGTTCGGCTTGACAGGGCCGTGACGCATTTCTGACTTGGAACTCAATATCCCCCACGGCAGACACCATTCCTCTACGAGTAACCATGAGTCACCAGGAATATATACGCAAATGCTACAATACGCGGTTACGTGACCGAGCGCATGCGGGCAGCTGAGAGGAGGTTTGCATTACCAGTAGTCAAGTCTGCGTCAGTGTACAGCCATAGAGTTCTACAAGCCATTTACGCACATATTGCAATAAAATTATAAGGCATATGTGATTTATTGATGAAGATAAGCGAACTTCTTTACTTTGAGCATTTTTACAGAAACTCGACTCCTCCAGACAGGTACAAAGAGCATAGCAAGTAGGGTACAAGTGGAATTTGCAGCAATGTAAAGGAAAACAATATGGAAAATTTGTTGAGCGTTAAGAGCATATGAAGCCCTTAGGTCTAGTTAGCTGACAAAGAAGGGAGGCCTCAATGGGCAGAAAGCTACACAAAATTGCAAATTGTCACGATAGAAAATAGGAAAAAATTAAGGTGCGAAAGAAAAGGGAATCGCGTCTACAAGGTTTTTACGAACTTTACACGAGTGAAAAAATACACGAATTCCGTGGTCCAGCTCTCACCATCCTATTGCCTCGCGTCATATGGAGAAAAAGGTATAAGAGGACATCTTACATTGCTGGAAATATTGGACTTGGCAGCAAGGATTGCTACTTGGCCAAGCGATGAGTACGAAAAATGCTGTGAGATCAACCCAGTAACGCTAAAAGACTAATGAACTTGCACTTAGAACATAGATTTACAGAAACAAACAAATCTAAGTTTGGTCTACGACTCACCTCTCCACATCCTCCACAGCTACCTACTCCTCCTCAAGGAGTCTCAAACATTTAACGGCCTAAGCTTCCGAGGCCATCTTAAATCATTTTCTATTATTTTATTCCCCAACTAAAAAAAAGAAGATCTCTATGTAACCGATAGTCTGTAACTAATATCGCGCTTGCACAGTCACTTAATAAGATCGGAATAGTTTTTTTTTCTTTTTTCTCTTCGGCCTGAGATACCGACATTATCTGACATAACGGCATTAGCCCATAGAGGGCCGGGGCGTCAGTTCCAGATGCTTGTTGGGAATGGACCTCTTCGTCTGTCTACTGCAACCTATCTAAGTAAGGCTCAATGGTGCATCTTCTACCGCTGTCAAGCCCGTAGTAAATTTCAATATAATTTTTTTTAGCGGTAAGTGTAGTTATATTTGTTCCTTAACGTATATATACTGGAAGGTATATATTACTGGACGTTACCAGTTTTGCCAATCAAGGGAAAGATGATAAAAAAATAAAACCAAAATCGTGACCAAGAAAAAGGTGGTTTTACTCTTTAGACTTTGGCTTAATTCATGTATGAAGTGTTACAAGGTTAGGCCTGGAGTTCATCATGAGTGAATTACGCCAAATATGATACAGCAGTAAGACAAGGAAATGCATTACACCGAACATGAAAAAACCTGCAATACAGAAAAACAAAGCGGACTTCAAAGCGAAAGGTGGACGGAAGCCTTCTACCAGTACAGTATGATACCTTTTTTTCAAATTACAATTTACATGGGCAGACAATAGAATATCATTGCCTACGTACTTCATCTACTGTTCCGTGTTAAACTACAGAACGGAATTTAAATTTGACAAAGAGCTTTGCACGTTGTCTTAGGCATAAAATTTCAATAGACTGAACTGAAACAACTAAAACTAGAGCACTCTGAGAGCGCTTACCTCCACCAAGCAAGGCAAAAGTAGCAAAAAATTCAAATTGGCTCGGGAACCACAATTTTCTTTGTATAAACTCCAAAATCTAATCAATTGTGCCTTTTGATAGTAATAACAGCTTGTGCAATTTTCTTGAAGATCCGTTGATAACTTTTTGAGTTATACTGCTAACATACGTTAAGACAAACATGAGTGAAACATACAAACGAACAAACTGATCTGCACCAAAATTTAATAATTTATTTCTTTTAACATTATTCACAACCTTTATAAATTTCATAAAGATCCATTTATTATTTTTTGAGTTATTGTGCTAACAAGCATAAAATTAAAAACAGTGACAAACGAACGAACGTATGGATCATTATCAAAATTTGGTCATCTACTCTTTGTTATTCACCTAACAACTCATGTTAATTTCATAAAAATCCATTCATACCTTTTTGAGTTATGGCATTGAGAAAACAGAGGCAGACAAGCAAGCAAACAAACAAATGGACAATGGACGGAAATATCTTCTCCAAAAGTTAATCATCTGTTCTTCCTAACATGCCTAACAATCCCTGTAAATTTGTCCAAATCGGTTGACGACTTTTTAAGTTACCTTGGTGACAGACAGACAAACAAACAAACAAACAGAAAGAGACAGACAAACAAACGAACAGAAAGAGACAGACAAACACGACGAAAACATAACCTCCTTGGCGGAGGTAATTACAAAGGATCTCAAAGCACTTAACATACTCATCAGCACACGCTGGTGATTGGATAGAACATGGTGAAAAGCTTACGGAAACCTGCAACCGGATTCCAGTACCTATGCATGTACGATTTGTACCTCTAAGCACACGCTCTTAATTCTAGATATATGCATATGCTTTTTGAGCATCAAATGGTATAGGCGAGTCCCTTACATGCATTGCAGGCATCCAAGAGGCAAAATGGTAAAATGAATTTCAAATTACAAACAGTGAAAATAAAGTCGACAGCTAACTAAAACCAAAATTTAACGTTTCGGGAATTTTTTTCCCATCATCAGAAATTTCAAATAAAAACTACAAAGGATGCCTAACAGAATTTACTTTAGATGACCTAAGTTTTGACATGCGTTAACAGAGTGGGTCCTAAAGGACGAACGACCATGGTGCGCTATGGGGTTCTTATATAAGCGTCAGACGGTAAGGGAAGCGGAGGAAAACGGGCAAGTACAGTCATAGGAAAAAGTGTCAGTCATGGGTTGTGACGATAGGTCCAGCTGTAGTCATATTGAGGCTAGCTTTTGTTGGATATATTGTGATTCTAGGGCGAAAGGAAAAGAACATGTACAGTCGGAGGAAGAATCTCGGTCATGGGCTATAGCCTAAACAGCGAATGAACAGAGCTTTGAGAAGGGGCAGGGTGTCAGCTCCTGTACAGTCGGCGGGTGTGGAGCTAGTTAGTCGAGGATAGTGTGAAGAGGTTCAGCTGAGGTCATAATGTTGAGGCTAGGTCTTGTTCTGTGGATGTAAAGGAATCCTAATGTCGTGAATTTTATTTGATTAAAAGAGTCAATGATAGAGAAGTCATTTTTGCTGATGGGATGGTCGTTTTGCTCAGCATGCTAGCGGGGAGCTGAATGTGAGGGTTTTGCAAGCGGTAAACCGATTCGGCTGGATACACCTAAATGTTGGTCAATGCGGGCTTTGAAATGTTGTCCAGTGCTACCAATGTACGAAGCATTGCATCCTCTGCATTTGACAGGAGCGGTGTGAGTGGTTTGTCTTGAAATGTAAAGTAGAACCCTTTGGTAAATGTGTTTTTGTACGAAAATTTAAAGTTTATATTTGGGTAAGCTTCAGAGAGGAATGTTTTCAATGCGTTTGCTGCACTAACAGAGACTTTGTTGCAGTACGGAAGCGAATGAAAGAAGTCTATTTTAGGGACAGAGGGTTTGCTAATGTCGGGATCGAACAGTTTGCAGTAGTGGTCCAGAAGATGGTGCAGGTAATCGTTTTTTTTCAGAAAGTTCGGAGAAAGTCAACTTCGTTTGAGAAGGTAAGGTAGGAGGACAAATGGTATGCTCGAAATAGTAGAGTTTTTATAACGTTGACTTTAAATTGATCGTAGTAGTGACTGAAATTGGTATGTAAATCTTATGGATTGTTCGCTTCGGGAACCTTTCGGGCCGAGCGAACCATGAACGTAAATTTTAAATGTATTGCCCGGAGAACCATGGATACAACTAAGTGCATGCAACAATGACAGCTAAGCAATAAAAAAAATCAATGCTTGTTACCAATACCTATGACCATGTTAAGAAATGCCAACGAAGAATTAGCCGCTAGTGACTAGTCAGTTACAATTATAAACGAGTCAGTTATGTCTCGTGAGCCATGGCTGGCCAACCCCAGTAATGGTCACACAGACTTAAAAATAAATTAAATACTGATAAAAAAAAAGGATTCTCAAAGGCGCAAGCACTAACAATTGAGGGGAAATCGCTGCATACTATAATATAAAATGCCTAGGCGATATTATTCTTTCCTTCATGCCACTGGAGATTGCATGTGGCAAATACGAGTGCCGTACGATTTCTGCTACGAGTACGTACCATTACATGACATTAGAGGTTATTACTGCATTAACATGCTGACGTCATAGTGGTTCAGAACTTGAGTGAGCCACTTGTGGAATCGATATACATAAAGGAATGTCATAAACATGGAAGCCCTCTCAAGTAATGGATATGGTATGCTGTGTATAATTTAGAAAACGTTTCTTAATCCTAGGATAAGAGGAACTGGTAACAGGATAATGGGCTAGTGCATGAAATTTACTTATCATTAGCATACTTCATTCATTCTAACTGAAGGTCGACAGCAAATGTTACTACGAATAGACTTTATTTACAGATCGTATCAAATCTTAGTCTTAATATAGTGCCCAGCAGGCGTTGATTTAGCTGAGTGGACAACGAGCCAAGGTTATTACGGTTGTGTACCATAAATAACGAAGCTATTTTAAGCAGCAGATCCTGGCGATAAGCCCACTATAGCAACACTACAAGTGCAATCGTAATCCCAAGATAAGCTACTGGTAGCTCTTTCGGTATAATTAGTTCGCACCCTAATGTCTCGACCACAATGAACGTTCCTGTGATCTCTCCTATGGAGAATTTTCCACTATAAACGCTTCAGTGTTTTTTCCTATGACGCACTCGCTTCACGTCATGTACGCTTGAGAGGTACCCATATATCGCCAGGGCTTAGCGTGATTGGTGTAACGGAAAGTTACGAACTCGCAAAGAGATTAACTTCAGCGGAGAAAACAAGCGGTAATGAGGAAGTTGATTAGAAGTATTGCACTACATTATTTACACTGTATATAACGGTATATTGTAAACTTCGAAGAAAATATTTTTGCACTCTCTACAGGGTTGAGTTTGTTATACCCAGGGTCCGTATGTGTTGCTGCTTGGTCCAGAACTGGTGAAATAAAAATTGCTTTCTCTGTTTCGTCTCATGCCCTGTGAAAAATGCAACTAAAGACAAAGTTGGACTACACTGGCTCAGGGCTTAAGATAGGCATGCCAGGGTCATCCCTTTTTGAATTTTTCTTCCAAAATCAAATTCTTGCATCATGATTGGATGAACTTTTTAGTATAATTGAAGCAATCAAACAGCAGTTTCAACACTGTTAACAAAATCCCCCGGAAACAAAAAAGCATTAAATACACATTACAGCCTATGATATAAAATGTGAAACCGTGCTACCTTATCAAACTTTGAATACAGTGAGTGTTTTTTTCTACGTAACCTAATTACCTCCGCCAAGGAGGTTATATTTTCGTCGTGTTTGTTTGTCTCTCTGTCTGTCAACAAGATAACTCAAAAGGTTCTGAACCGATTTGAACGAAATTTACAGGAATTGTTAGGTATGTTAGGAGGAGCAGATGATTAACTTTTGGTGAAGATATGTCCATCCGTTTGTTTGTTTGTTTGTTTGTCTGCCTCACTTTTCTCAATACCCTTACTGAAAAAGTTATGGATGGATTTTGATGAAGTTAACATGAGTTGTTAGGTATATAACAAAAAGTAGATGACCAAATTTTCGTAATGATCCGTTTGTTCGTTCGTTCGTTTGTCACTGTTTTTAATTTTGTGCTTGTTAGCACAATAACTCAAAAAATAATCAATGGATCTTTATGAAATTTATACGGGTTGTTAGTTACGTTGAAAGACATGAATGATTGAATTTTGGTGCAGATCGGTTCGTTCGTTTGTACGTTTGACTCATGTTTGCCATAACGTTTGTTAGCAGCATAACTCAAAAAGTTTCGGACGGATCTTCAAGAAAATTGCACAAACTGTTATTACTATCAAAAGACACAAATGATCAGATTTTGGAATTTATACAAAAAAAATTATGGTTTCAGAGCCAATTTGATTTTTTTGCTACCGTCGCCTCGCTTGGCGGAGGTATGCGTACTCAGAGTGCTCTAGTTAACAACTACGAAGTATTGAAATCAAAATTTGAAATGGAACTGATGAGATTACTGATCAGTCAGGGTGGAGAATCTGATCAGTCAGAGTGGAGATTCTGCACCCTGACAAATATGGATTACAATGTTTCCTAGTTGTTAATCAGATTGCGTGAAAAAAAGCACTCACTGTACTCTGGGTTTGATAGCTTAGCACGGTTTCGCATCATGTACAGCAGATTTCTCTATTTTCGTGCATAAATGTGCACAAAATACAAAGAGCCCCTGATTTTATAATTCATGCCATTGGCTGTAATGTGCATTTAATATATATTCTTTGGTTGGGGGGGGGGGGAAGGACACTCTTAAATTTTAAAAGAGCGTTGAACTGGAGTTTGGTTTCTTCAATTCTGTTAAAAATATTTCATCCAATGATGATGCAGGGTTTTAATTTCGGAAATAAAAGTTCAGAAAGTTGTATACCTGAAGTAAACACTTTATATTCACGTAGTCGACATACACTCGATATGTATAGCAACGGTTCTAGAGCAACCAATGGCATATTCGAAGAAAACATTTATTCATTTCAATGTAGGTACGTCAATTCATACACGTGAACAGTTTTCCCCAACTCTTATCAGGTAATCGATAACAAGTTGGAAAACTTCCGCTTGAAGAGTTATCGTTCCGCGAGCATCGTTCCTCCAAATGCAAAAGACAACAGCTGTTGCTATACCTACATGATACAAGAGGTTCTGTGAAGTACTGCTATACCTACATGATACAAGAGGTTCTGTGAAGTACTGCTATACCTACATGATACAAGAGGTTCTGTGAAGTACTGCTATACCTACATGATACAAGAGGTTCTGTGAAGTGCTGCTATTCCTACATGATACAAGAGGCTCTGTGAAGTGCTGCTATCCCTACATGATACAAGAGGTTCTTTGAAGTGCTGCAAAAGTGAATGCCTGAACGGACGCACCATACACACGGTAACGAAATCCAGCCAAGAGTCTTCCAGTTATCCAATCCCCAAATCAAGTGCACGGGTAGAAGTAAGTTGGTTATAGTCAGAGGTTTCTGCTTCCGTTTCCGCACAAAAACGATGACATTGAGGAAGAAAGAAGAGACGTACTGTATACAATGTCGAGAGACACGTGGAACCCATGCACAAGGGAGTTCCCATACAGGATGAATGCGAATGGGAACATCAAGTCGGGAAAGAAGAGGAGAACAGATGTAAGCTTAGTCAGTAAGAGTATGAAAGCGGGAGGAAGCCAAGTGGGTATGAATTATGCAGACGTCCTGAAGGCCTAGGTAACTAATGGCTAAAGTAACCTACACAAACCCCCATGGCCATGGGATGTTGCTTCCCATAGCATATGATGCGGTAAACCTAACTACCCATCCCTATTGTCTATGGCCCCATCCTATGCCTCTGAAAAGGTAGCTGGACAAATTAAAATCATTTAGTTCAAGTGGCAGGGTACAATAATTATCGCAGACATTATTTCGGAGAGTGGATAGGTGCCTGAGAGTATATACGGTATTAGGTTGGTTTCGGGTGAGCTTCAGGGTATGGTTTTTGGCTCTTTGCTGTTCTTCATGTACGCGCACAAGCGACACGCTCTCTTCTCTGGAGAACCCCAATGATCAACCCGTAGGCCGACGGCTCCACTAGGACAGTGGAGGTTCTCTTGGTATGAGTGAGGTTGTTCCCTACTTATTTTTCAACTAAAACCCGTGCTGCTGCTTCTTAATGCTTGGTGCTCTTCCCGTGGAATGAAAACTGAATGCAAACAAAACGCGCTTAAGTTGGGTTTCGGGCTTCCCGGTGTTGCATAATCTAATTCATTTGGGTTGCACCACCTGTCCGTGGCGGCCCGAGCGGGAAGTTTTCATAATAGTGATAGAGAGTCGGATCTCGTGCGCTTCTAGCAGCCTCTGAAAATTGCCGACACTCTACTGCAAGGCCCAAGCTCTCTGGAGATACTTAGTGTCTTCTCTGATGGGAAGATTAACCTTGAGACGCATATTAGGCGCCTGGTCTCAAGCTCTTCGAGTAGGGTGGGGCTGCTTTGTAAAGTTTGAGTTGAATTTGGCAATAACTATGCATTGCGCAGATCTATGCGTCTATGTTGTTTTATTGCCGCTGTCAACGTATCGTTCATACATCAGGAAATCTGCTGCTGCTTGTCATCTTTGTCTGCAGGCTGACTTGTCGGCTTGGGTAGTCGGCTGAGTACTTAGACTAATCAGGTTAACTTGTCCTAGAGACGGAGCCTTGACTACCTTGCATGTTCTAGAAGGCAAACAATACTAAGGAATACTGGTTGCAGTCTTCTGTTCCTACTACCTACTCTTTGGGAGAAACACACAAGCTGTGAGTGAGGCCCATCTAGTGTCACTGGCGACTTTACATATACCCAGAACTGTGTGGGCATGGAGTGCACTGAAGGGATGGATCTATGTTTGGCCATGTGGGTCAGCAAGCGTTCAAGTCAGACGGCTTTTATCATTTTTAGCGTTTCTATTAGCCCGTGTCTTCAAGTACTGACAAGGAGTTTGTTGATAGCCCGTGTCTTCAAGTACTGACAAGGAGTTTGTTGATAATAATACCGGGCATATGACACGAATTCCGACCAATAGGAATTAGATAATTTGTAAAAAATACACGCTACAACAATCTCAAACTTAATACACGAACTACAATGTGCAACAACTTTATCGGCACGTACAAGATACGTGTTTGAAGGACTGTTCAACAGCAATTTTCGAAAGTGATCTATTTAGGATGATAAAAAGCGTTGGGAATTATTGGGATTGAACTAGCATTTTGGGTTATTTTAGGCACAATATTCCAGTCAATAACCTGAAAAAAGTTACTTTCCAGTGTACAGATAATCACAACTAGCATTCAAACAATGCACTATAAATAGAAAAATGGAAGCAGTACGAATTTTAATTAGGTAAAAGGCGTCCCACGGATACGCGTCCTTGAATAATCAGCAAGAAATCAGAACCTACACATAGAAGGAACTAGCTAAAGAAAGCAACAAAATCGCACTATTTCAGTAAATAAATGAGGCATTATTATGCTTATATTCAGTTGTTTAATCTTTCTTTGATACAGTAAAGGCGGTTTCAGAGAGTAAGAAAGAATGAGTACGTCGATCGACACGTGCAACCCATGTACGAGTGTGTTTGTACACTGGATCGACGCCCATAGGGACTGCAAATAGGGGAGAAGAGGAAGAAAATCAGTAAGCGCATGTAACTGAAAAGAATCAATGGGTGAAGAGGAAAAATGTTTTGAAGGCCTAGCTAACAGCTAAGGTAACCTACAGGTTCCCCCTGGAGTCGCTGCTCCCCATAACATAGGATGATCGAACCTAACTAACCCTATGGATTTGTGGCTCATCCTATATGCTATCTGAGGAGACCAAGTATTTTTATTAATGACTCATTTAAATAATATAGACTATGAATTGTTTTAATGAACATGTACGCACTCATAAATCACCGTAGTGATTTTGTATATATTTAAAATTTCTATTCCTACACGACAAACAGATGCGAGGTCAGTATACCTAAGTCTTCGGTCATTCAAATGCGAATGAGGTCAATGTTACTTTTAACTCAAGCTCATTTTTTCATATTTGTTTTATTATATAAGTAAAATCAACAATTTTAAAATGTTTTTCATGAATAATGTGTTTGGGGAAGATGCATAGTTTTCGCGATATTTGACTTTGAAGTTCCCATTTTTTAGGGGGAGGGAAATAACCGGCGACCAAGAGGAACCTAACTTAACCTATATAAGCAAACAAAAATGGAAAAAAATGAGGAGTTGAAAGTAACATTGACCGCGTCTGATCCTTTATCGTTAATTTAACTAATTGTACGAGGCTGTGAGCACCCACTCGCTACAAACGCGTTTTTCTCCCATATGAATACAATACGACGAAGAACCATCATAGTAGAATAACAACCAACAGGCTTCCATGGATAGAGCTAAAAATCTAGGCACATAAGTCTGAGACTGAAATTTCAAAACTCACAATAATCAGAATATCACCTTCATATCTCAGTTGTCTATGTTAACTTTCACAAATAGTTGTCAAAAATCATGACACCACCCTTATAAATAAAACTTTATAATATTAGCAATGCAGTGGAACTTCTCCAACGAATACTTCCGAAACTGAGAAATCCTAGAAGCGAGGACAGCGACATCTGTAGGGAATTATGGCCATATATATACATATATGTAATATGTATATAAAGTAACTAGCAGTATGATATAGCTAGAAAGAATTTAATCGGTAGTGCATCCCACAATACAACTTCACGATTTGCTATGGGTTAGCAAAAAAAATTTTGTATTATTGGACTATAGGTGTATCCCAAAATGCAACTTCACGATTTGCTAGCAAAAACAAACAAACAAACAAACAAACAAACAAACAAACAAACAAACAAACAAACAAACAAAAAACTCATTAACGTTGGAGAAATGTAAAAGTGCTGCACAACTTATCGCAACACGGAGACATTTCTGAGAGCAGTTTGGGAGTTCCGCTGCCCCTGCTCACCGTCTGGCCTCATGACGCTCACCTGATGACGCTATTGCCACGGCGCCGACCGCCTGCAGGTACGTTCGCTACAGGACGTTCAGCACCTCCGTTACCGACAGCCTGTCGTAGGTACTTCCGCACTACGGTCACGGATAGGTGGCCGGAAAGTCACCGACGTCATTGGTCCAACTCGCCACAACCTGACCAATGAAATTCAGGTACTTTATCTTACATGATGCAACAGAGGTGCAAAGTACAGGGTGAGAAGGATGTGACCAGCGAACGTTCCTGTCGTAGCAGTTCCGTCAATAATTGATTTACATGACAATTTAAGAGCGAGATTTTGCACTGAAGCTTATCGAACATTAAAGAGTGCCTCAGCAGGCAATGGTCGAAAAGTTTGGATATTGAAATTATGATGTCGATTCTTGTTAGGGAAGTTATTTCAAGCAAAAAAAAAAAAAAATGAATTAATGCCGTTGTGAGCACGTTAGGACTTTCCGACCCATGTCCAAGCAAGTCCCAACTCAGGAGATGACAGAAACGCAGCCTCCCTCCACTACCGTGGGTAACACTTGGGGCAGCAGACCAACTGCAAAATGAGATGCCAAATGGATTTTCGAAGAAACCAGCAAGATCTTGGGGGAAAGTGAGGCTTTGCAGCGCAGGTGCGGATCGACTCACACGTAAAATTTGAAAACCAGACAGCCTCACAGATGCTTCGCGGGCTGTGAACAGCAGCGCATTCATGTAAGGCCTGCCAAGCGACTAGAATTAGATTAGATAGGCGGCAGTGGACGAACGAAGAGGCCCATTCCCAAAGAGTTATTAGAGAATATTGGCCACGAGCGTGAGCAATGCAAAGTCTCAGCAGTCCTTTCTGAGGGTCAGGCTCGTTAACAAATTAATTTATCTCTTATGACAATTTGAGTAGGCTGTTGCAGCACATCCTTCAGAAACATTAGGAACAAAAGCATGTTAAACTAGAGCACTCTGAGAGCGCATACCTCCGCCAAGTGAGCCAACGGTAGCAAAAATTCAAATTGGCTCTGAAACTATAATTTTCTTTGCATAAACTCCAAAATCTAATCATTTGTGCCTT
>LQNS02000227.1:3631215-3672470 GCA_001587735.2 Parhyale hawaiensis
AGCAGGAACTGCGGCCAGATGCTACATCCCCTGCGGAGAAGGCACTCGGGACCCTTGGGTGCGTGATGCCCAAACATATTGTGGCAGGGATAGGGCCCGCCCCAATATGCCCCTGAGGGCTTTCTGAATACTATATCGAGTAAGGTACCTAAGCCTAATTTAAGAGCCGGTCTAGCACGAGGCCTAACTTGGATTCAGGTAGAGCTAACATGCGAGCCGATAGAAGTTAGGCTCTTATTCTAGTACAGGGGTTCCCTACAGGGGGTGCTCACTCCCCAAACTGGTGCGAGATGACTTTCCAACGGATGCGAAACTTCGACAAAATAGATTTTAATAAAATAAATTTATACACAAATTTGGTGTAATTTTCATTCTTTATTGGTTATCAGATGAGTTATTGTTGTTTTAAGGAGTGTGACAACATATTAAAAGTTTTCTAAGTGTGCCAAGCTTACAAAAGGTTGGGAACCACTATAGAGGGGGAGATGCAGCATTGAGCAAGACTGGGGATAACGTTCTACAGGAAATTTGAGACAAGATAGACAAATGAAACCTATGCATGCATTATAAAACAAGGAAGAAATTGGTACTTGAACGAAAGCAATTGAGCAATTATTGTGCAAATGGCAGCCGTTGCAAGCAATATGTAGGGCAGGTGTTGCGAATCATGGGTAACTCGCGCTAGATTGGGTGTGAGATGATCTACCAGTGGGTGCGAAATCTTGGGTAAATATGGTTCAACCATAAGACATATAAATTTGTGAACAAATTTTGCACGAATTTCATTCTCTATTATCAGATGAGTAATTATTTTTGTAGGGGGTGCGAGAACATCGCAAAAGTTTTCTAGGAGTGCCAGGATTAGAATAGGTTGGGAACCGCTGTTCTAGCAGAACCGGGCCACTGCTGGCTTAGTCTTAACTAGCTTAACACGTTAAAGGAGTAGGTAACATATTATACAGGGACGGAAATTTGCTATGACAGTCATATACATAGCTCCATCAGAAATAAATAACTGGTACATGTGTTACAGAAGCCAAGTCGCCACTATGCATGAATTTAGAACATGATATGATACTAAAATACCATGAAGACTGCTGGATGGACCAAAATAGACTTTTGACTCGAGTTCAGCTCGTATTCAATGCTGACTCCTTAATCTTTAGAGCCAAAAACCCTCCGACTCCTCAGGACTTCGACTAACACAATAGACCCGACTTTATCCAAGCTTTAACTTTTTAGACAAGCGAGTTGCTAAATTTTCGCCTCGAAACGTTGAATCCCAACGGTTGCGGAGTTGGATGGATCAGGGCCAATTCGGACTGAAGAGTGGTCCAAATTGCTGACGCCATCCAGTTTCAGACGGACTCCTTTGACTTAAAAAATGAGTGACGCAGACTTTTTTCAACAAAATGGGCAATTTTTCCCAACACTGACTCAGATTCCTGTGTCTAGCTAGTTTCCATCGCCAATTCTTGATCCACAAATATGTCCGACTCTGCAATCCTGCTTCAACCAACTCCGAGTCTCTTCCATATCTAAGAAAGCCTAGTCGTAGAGTGTGACCCAATCACTGAAAATCTTGAGTCATCTGCCATACCCTTGGATTAGTTCAGACATAGACCACACCATACATGGACTGGACACTGAAATTGGGCCTCTCGCAACTGGGCCTGGAGGCCGATTTACGCAAGTGTTAATAAAATGAGTGTTAATAATTACAGAGACCTTAAACAAAGATTAATTTCTACGTGGTGATGAAAGGAATGTGTTGCAGACCAGGGAATCTAAATTCACAATCATATATCATCAGAAGGCGATACATATTATACCTTCGGACACCAAGAATACTTGAAAATTCATCATAATTTTTAGGAATATTAAAATTTTATAAATAAAATTGGCACATAGATACTACATGTAATGCACTTTGATATCACAATTTAGTTTTTCTCTAAAGACGGATTTCAAGCAATATACTCAGAAATTAATGTATGTAGAGCATTCGGTAGAGCTCATCCCTATAGCCGCTAGGAAAGGAAGGTTAAGAAATTCCAGTACTACAGAAAAACCTGATTAAAACCAGAGCAATACTGCAGAACTAAACCACATTAGTAGCCATGAACTAAAAATGCATAATGAACCACGAGATAAAGATACCAGGACAGCCGTTAAAAAACATTAATATGACAATTTGCTGCTGATACAACCCTTCATCACTGGAACCATCTACAGTTGCACCGTGTCATTTCACATTACTACCTAAGAAAACTACTCCTCTTTGTGTTTGCCTACGTTCCATCACTTCACGGTTGCCTATGTTACATCACTTAATGGGTGCCTAAGTTGAATCACTTTCATAGTTGCACTAGTTGAATCATTCCATGGCTGCTCAAGTCGAATGGCGTAGGAGTAAAACCACATACCACAGCACTGACGTTCGTCTAGCCATGCCTATCTTGTGCAGTGACAGGGGCATCATGCAGGTGCGCGTCAATACTGGTGAACTTCTGTCAGTTTTCCTCCTGGCAAATGCACTTATTCTCATTATTTTTTGGCAAGCATTACATCATCTGAAAGGTCTTGAAATACACTTTCACGGAAGGAATCTCATTTTTCACGAGTGTAACTATTAATTTGTGCAGCCTATTTTGAATTTGAACGTCATTTTCCCAGTTATTTTACACATTTTCCAAATTTTAACATGTGCCCGTAGCGCACTAGAAGGTTTCCTTTACTACCAATTTTCGCCAAAATCCTATGAAAATTTTTTTATAGCCAAAATTGTTTTCAGAAAAAAATTTAAAATGCTGTAATTTTTCCCAAAAGCAGAATTTGGAAAAAAAAATACATCACAAAAAAAAATTATGGCTTTAATTATAGTTAAAATATTCGCACTGAATTTTCCAACACCCTGTATATTCCAAATTATCTCGAAGACTAAGGCTTAATTCAAAAAGTTATGAGATTTTTTCCAAAAATACATATACTGTGCAAATTTCAGAACAATCGGTCTACAATCGATAATTTTGCCCCCTTCCTCCCCCCTTCCCCCTTCTAAAATGTACCAGGTGCGAAAGTTCTACCCAACTTTTGTTTGATGTCATATGGAATAGGAAAATACATGGCATAGCTGTGAAAGATATGTACACAGAAACCCCCCAGAGCAAGGACTACAGGGGGGGGGGGAGCAGGAGGAAGAGATGGGCTTGATCCATTCAACTCCACCACTCTTATGACTTAATTGGCTACTTGTGGCACATACGCTCGCTCCACTGCCGACAGCGCGTTATTCATTTAACCTTTTTGATAATAGCACTAATAGAAAAGTCGACCAATGAAAAAAAGCCAATTGTAGTGAAACAACCTTGTACTTTATGCTATCTTAGAGCTGTCGGATGGATAACAAACAGCACTCGTGTACAGTATCTACTCGTATTAGCCACACCATTTCACTCAGAACGACCTCATGTATCATTACGTCATCGAGCTACTCTAAGTTAGAGATTAGGCCAACCTCACCTACACAACAAATCAACGAATCATAATCAAAACGAAAACTTAACAAAAACAAAAACAGCCTTGTGCAGTTCGTTGTTCTTTCGCTTGATAAATAATGACCGCAGTCGTATATAGCATCAACTGCTATTATGCACACTATTTCATTCAGAACATAGCCTCGTGGTAATGCTATCTTCTTGACGATAAAAGATAAGGTCGACCTCACCCACACAATTCGTGAAAACAACGTATCACCGCCACCTCGTTTTTTCGAATGCAACAACTTAAATACAAGAGTACGGAGCACCAAAATCATTAGCTGCCTGACCACCGCGAAGAGAACATCAAACAGCAAGTGTCTACAATCAGCTGCTGAGCTATACGGCGCCGTAAGAAGAAATCCGGACACTGAAACACTTAACCACCAAAGAAGAAACAAGTTTGCTGTGCCGCCTGGAAGCGAGTGTACAAGTGTTAACATTGGCTGCTCTTTTCTACATTAATAAGTGAGTTTTTCAACACCTTATTTCACAATGAAGCTCCTGACGACGAAATTTATTATCGTGCCTGTTGTGGTGCTCTTGTTGAGCTTATGGCTGTCTTCAGCAGAGGCGAGACCCTCGAGAACACGATACAGACCGAAGGCTCATATAGAAGGCGGTGGCGGCGATATTCGTATCGGCCGCCACAATAATGCCTTCTTATATTGCACCATTAGCGACACATCAGTTCCAGACTTGCATAAATACAGAATCATCTGGAGAAATTCGCAAGGACAAATCAACAGTTGGAGTGGAAGCAATAAGTCCATATTCGGAGTGGGACGTCACTCAGCTCTCCCGTACGGTTACGTGGTGTTCAACGATTTTCAGAAGACCCGTGATGAAGTTTATACGTGCGAACTATATAAAGGCGAACGAAGAATCGACAGGCAACAGATCATCGTGAAACCTGATAACGGCAGGAATATGTAGCGAAATTCTCCTACAGTGAATATTCTTGGTGTAATCTGAGGATAATTTTACCCCGTAAGAGCTATGCTCTGATATTTTCTATTGAATTTTCATAAAATTTCATGTAATTCAGCAACGATGAATTTGAAAACAGAAGAACAGTGTTCTGCCACGAAGTCTTTCTTCAAGCGGTAATCATTAGCATCGCTCATTTTAAAAATATTAAGACGTGATGCAGCGCCCCCCAAGCTTCTCCACTGATCATCTGTTCTTGGACAGAAGACAAGAGGAATTAGAAACCCCGCAAGTGACGAACAAAATTGTTGGACGGGCTTCGTCAACGCGCCTACAGTTCTCCCCAAGAGGATCATCCACACCACCTTCAACGAAAAATCCTCTATTCCAGTCGTCGTTTACATGTCTCAGTGTATGTTTTGTCTTGTTGATAACTATAGAATTATAACTAACTTATATAGCAGTTAATGATAGCGAACAACTCTTCAGTGACTTAGCATAGTCAAAATTCCCAATTTCTTCACCGAAATGTACTTTTTCTTTGATTTCGTCTCATTATAATATACCTGTGTAGTAAATTTAGATTTCTATCAATGTGCTGAGAGCGACATAGACTTCTCTTAAGTACCGTATAAAATTCTTTATCGTAAATCCCCGAGATTAGGTATACATAGTACATATACCAGATGGTATTTAATGTTGTTCAAAATACTGGCTACATAATTGTATATTTCATGTATACATACTTGTCTTTCTTTAAAGCTAAGACGTGATGTGTTGATTATAGAGTAGTATTCAATGTAAATCTCAGCCTTTCATTTTAACTTTAAGTCTTCTTGATATTTGATTATATTTTTAATAACATTAATAATTTGACCGAAATCTCAAGTATATTATATACATTCAAGCCATGAGTTTTCTTTTCCTCTTTTTGTGAGCTATATTTTCCCCTCCATTTTAAAGAACAGTAATACTTTGGAAATATCTACCTCAAAAGATAGCTACTTTTTATTACATTATACAATAACTCAAAATTGAACTAGCTGTAGTGGAGCGAAAGCGAGGATGCATTGGCAACGACGTGGTGAGTGTCCTCACGTAGGGGGCAATGTCTGTTTGCTCCTCAATACTCGGTTAGGCTATTGTGGTGGGAGATTGTGCTGTGATACGAGATGTGGGCTTCCGCGAGTACCTACTCTGAAATTTCTTGGCTATATCGTAAATGTTGACAATATTCTGTCATTCATGGACAAGGGCCCAGATTCTGGGCAAAATAAATAAGATCAAACAATAATCAACGCAAAAAATTGCACTGAAGCGGTAGGTTTGTCGAAAAATAATTCAGGCCTACAGTGCTCGACATAAGCTTTTTGTTTTATGCTGCTTTATTATTTAGATTGAAAGTATTTACTTTCACAGACTCGATACATATTCTCCTGATTTAAGAGAGCATACATCAAGGACCTGGAAGTAAAAATTTTAAACCTAAGTAATATCACAGTAAAATCAATCGAGGTCAGGTCTATACCGAGCTCTACCAGTAGAACAGACAGCGAGAGGAAGAGCGGATAGTGGACAATATTGATGTACCTGAATACAGGAACTATATACTGTACTTTTGCCCCAGTAATACATGGATGGCAAACAGGATAAAGTAAAAGGTAAAGTCAACTTGACCGTACCCCCAACTGGGAAACCCGCATGCACTGGTTTGTGCTGCAGATATAGACCAACAGGCCCCAGAGGAGTATACAGCTGCAGTCGACCACAGATGTCTAGAGCTAGACTCCATGCGACAATATCTGCGACCCCCCAACCCTCCCCATTGCTAGGAAAAGTCAGTAACCCGCAGCAGTATGCAGACCGGACGCTGACCGATCACACAAGCACGCTAAGAAAATACCCAGCTGGGAACTGGGCACGAACCAGCGACCTTGAGAGTCGACGTCAGACGCTCTAGCCTGCAGCTACTGCGGGCGTAATATATATCGGGGAAAGATGCAATAATGCCCCGGAAGTCGAACGACAGCCGAGGTAGTCAATGGTAGATAGGTATCCTACAAAGACTCCCCCTATCATATGAAAGGACGGCCAAACCTAGCTAACGTAACCCAGTTGTAGCTAGAGCTAGTAGCAGAAGTCGTAATAACTGAAAGAGTATAACTTAGCAGGAATGGCAACCAGACTTCTAAACATACCTAATATCGATTGAGGTAGCGAGTTCGTAAGTCTTATTTGTTTGGAAAATGAAGGACCCGCCTACATCAACTGCAGAAAATAGTTGTTTAAGTAAGACGAAGTCTTCCAGTTGGTAAGAATCACTCTGGAGCACACGAGGGTTCCATAAGGTAACGTACTTAACCCACTTCTGTTCACAATTTACATCAATGATCTCGATCTTAACATCCATAGTATAAAATCAGTAAATTTGCGGAAGATACTTCACTATATTATCCTGCCTCGAAAAGAGCTAAGGTCCAACAAGACCTTGACCACCTCATGGAATGCAGCACAACGTGGCAGAATAGCTTTAATCCCGAACAGTGTTCAGCAATGCACGTAGGGCTGGAGAACCCTTCAACCAATGGAAAATGAACGGGACAGAATTGGCTGCTGTCGCCCAATAACGTGACTTTGGAAAACTATTACAGACAAACTACAAAACAAACAGCAAGTTGACATGAGTGTGAAAACCGCAAGCAGAGTACTGGGGTTCATCACCAGAAATTTTGAATACAAGTCCAAGGACATAATCATTCCCTTGTACAAGGAGTTACTGCGGCCACTCTCAGAATTTGCTGTTTAATTCTGGTCTTTACATCTGTGTAAAGATATCGATAACATGGAAAGAGTCCAACGCAGAGCAATGAAACTAATACCTCAGCTGCGAAACAAACACGCGTATGATTATCGCCAAAAAGTACTCTGCCTGATCTATCTCGACCAAAGACGACTCAGGGGGCAACTGATAGAAACATTAAAGTACTTGAATGGCTTCAACGACGTACCTACAACGGGGCTCTTTGAAAGAAACGTTAATGATTGCCTGCGAAACAACGATCAAAAACTCAAGCATAAAGCTCGAAGAACAACCTTAAGTCAGGAGCTCTTTACGCATTTCATAGTGAGCATTTGGAATAGACTTCCTTCCGACGTTGTCGGTGCGGAGACAGTCAATGCATTAAAAAATCATCTTGACCTACATTGGGAGAGACATCCTCCACAGCTAAGAATACCCCCTCCAGGAGTGTGCCGCAATCATGCCAAAACCGGGCTACCAAAGCCTACCATAACCGGAAAAAAAGGTTACCGTAAGCCGAAAACTGGTTGTGAGAACGCAATCTAGCGACGAACGGTGTCAGCTCAGGGACAGAGAAATTCTGTTTTATTATATATTTTGTGAATGGAAGTTTCAATTAACTGATCTGATTTATTTGGTCCGGTGTAAGGAGCTTATTGCTTGCAGACTTGAATGAATTTAGCGCTCTTTTTATTCAAAACAGACATTTGTGCTCGGGGACCAACATCACCGTATCCCGTGTGGCAGTCGTCATTTGAGCAATGATTGCGACACGGGTTGCGACCGGCTAGGTCACCGGTGTTACGCGGTGTAGCACCGGTAACAAAAAAATGCAGATTGCGACGCACCCCAAAGTTGCAAATTCTTAACGACCAAAGCTTCCGATACCACCTCAATCTATCTTTTATTTTCCGTTCGACTACACAGTTTGACGTCTCTAAGCTCAGCATATCAGCGGCTGTTGATCGTGCTGGTGCGCATTCATGATCGTCTCTTTGGCTGATTCTTCTCCCTTTTTCCCCAGTCCTCTATATCCTACTGACAATGGCAATAGCTCATAGAAGGCCGGGGAATAAGTTCCGGTGTCTCTGTGGGAATGGGCCTTGTGGACACATTTGATTGGGCACAGAAATTAGGCCTTCAAGGCGTGACTTATCCAAATCTTCAGACATAAGCTCTGACGTCACCACTGACTCGTGTTACAAGTGTTGGAAACGTCGCGATTACGTTGCGTCGGCTGAAACCCAAATTTACGGACCATGATTGAATTTGAGGCAGTGCCAAGTATAGCCGCTAAGGATAAATGCTTGAAACTTCAGTAGGTCGAAGGAAGTTTCGGACAAGTTATGCCTGGAAGGCTTATTTTATAGCCCACTCGAACGGGCCAATAGAACTTTGGGCCCCAGATTCAGGGGTAATAACTGAAATCAGTGACACAGAGAAAGACTGGGGGAAGAACACAATAATTCCCATAAACGGAAAAGAAAGGAAATAAAGTGGGCACGGCAAGAACGACGTTCAATAGGTTTAGCTAAGGATGAGGTAACAGAATCCTAAGTGCAACATTGTATAACATTGAGTGAGCAAATTTACTTGGCCGAACCTCTTCGTTCACTTCATGCCCTTTGAGGGACCTCTACAAGGAAATCATTAGGGTAACATGTCTAGCACCCGTCCGCCATGCTAGTAGCCATCCACTTGGATTTAAAAACTTCCTGTGTAAAAACTAGCAGTGCTAGAAAGCCGTACATAGGCTTAAACTGTAGCCTAAGTAGTACCCTACAGTTTANTATGTACGGCTCTCTAGTACTGCTAGTTTTAACACAGGAAGTTTTTAAACCTAAGTGGACGGCTACTAGCATGGTGGACGGGTACTAGACATGATACCCTACCCTTCCTTTCCCAGCCAATTAAAGAAGTACAACACGGAGTGAAGTTTGCTTGCTATGTCCGTAGACTGTTGACAAGGGGACTCGTTATGATACTCGAATTAATGTTAGGTGGGCTAGGCAAGCTTAGATTGTAAAGGGTTAAGTTGGAATAGTTTATGGTAGGATGGGTGAGGGGAGCCTAGATTTGGTTTAATAACTTCTGTTTTGGTTAAATTTTACTTCCCACTCGGAACTGCTTTCCTCAGAGATGAGGGGGGTGGGGGGTCTCGGGTTATTTGTTCCTTCGCAGTTTAACCGCGGTATCAAGGTAACCCGAGGGCGACTGCGACTACACTTACTTATCTGGGGCCAGTGGGCCTATACCCGCAGCACAAACCAGTGCATGTGGGTTTCCCATGTGAGGGTGTGGTCTAAGTTGACTTTACCTTTACAAATAAAACTAATATTTCCTTCTCCGCATAGGAAGGTGTTCATAAATTGGAACTATTGCAGTACTAGTTCAGTAACTAGTTCAATATAGTCTAGGCTCTAGGGGGTGTCTGTGTACATTTCTCTTTCACGTATCTTAGGTATTAGGCATTATAAGAAGATTTAAGCCTCCCTAAATAAGTACTAAGCTCTTCTAAGAGAGGAAAAGGAAGGGACATATAGTATGTCGATAGAAAAACGGGGAACCCATGCACGAAGGTGTTCCCACACAGGATCATCGCGCATGGGAACAGCAAGTCGGGAAAGAAGAGGAAGAACAGACAACAGCAAGTTCAGTAGAAGTATGAAAGTGGAAGGAAGCAAAGTGGGCACGAAAGACAGACGTCCCGAAGGCCTAACTAATTGCTAAGGTAACCTACACAAACCCCCTGGGGGCGCTACTCCCCATAACATAGGATGAGCGAACCTAACTAACCTAACCCTATGGCCTATGGCCCATCCTATGCCCCCGGAGGGGTTTCACGTATCTACCATGTAGCCTATTTTCCTATTCCTTATGATGAGGTCATTAAAACGAAGTCGGGGTAGAACTTTTGCAAATGGTACATTTTTTTGGGGGGGCATGGGGGGCACAAAATATCAATTGTAAACTGATTGTTTTGAAACTTGCTTAAAATATGTATGTTTGAAAAAGAAACACATTTTGTTCTCACAACATTTTCGACTTAGGCCTTTGTTTTTGAGATAATGGGGGTATATATGAATATATATATTTTGGAAATTTCAAAAGACAAGAACTCTATGAGTTTCCATGCTAGAATACAAACAATGACAGCTTTGGAATCCTAGCAACATTCCTAACAAAACTTTACAGCTGCATTGTCCAATTTTGCCCTCATAATATTTATTTTTAGCAAAGCTGGGTTCTCTATTTCCTTTTGATAGCTAACTAAAATATAGGGAAAAAACAATTAGGGATTCGTTTTTATTGCGCTGTGATAAAAAAATAATATGAGGGCAAAAATGGAGAATCCAGCTGCATAGTTTTGTTAATAATGTTTCAAGGATTACAAAACTGTCATTGTTTTTATTCTAGAATGAAAACTCATCGAGTTCTTGTCTTTTGAAATTTCCAATATATATATAACCCTCATTTTCTCAAAAACTAAGGCCTAAGCCGAAAATATTGTGCAACAAAATGTGTTTCTTTTCCAAAAATACATATTCTAAGCAAGTTTCTGAACAATCAGTCTACAATTGTTGATTTTGTACCCCCTCCATGCCCCCCTCAAAAATGTACCAGGTGTAAAAGTTCTACCCGCCTTTTTTTTAATGTCATCATATGGAATAGGAAAATACATGGTAGAGCCGTGAGAAAGAAATGTACACAGACACCCCCTAGAGCCTGGACTTATAGACGATAGCAAGGCATTATTGCTAATTTACAGATTCATAGGGCTATAGTACCACACGACCTATATTCTGTACAAAGCTATACAAAAAGCTCTTATAGTAATAGGTTCACTTCACACATATGCCGATTATGAATAAGTTATCGCATTGCCATGTTAATTTAAAGGCTAAAAGAAGCAACATTCGGAAAGAAGAGATATTACAGAAGCAGCCCACGCCTGTAAACAATTACTACGATCGTTTAACTAGCTGCTTTAATTAACGCAGCAAGTAAATTTGAATTCCATCAGTCTAATATCTATATCGATGCACTGAACACGAATTTGTAGGGTACAACCGTCGGAAACTTTTTTTTTTTTGGTGAAATGTTTGCCTAATTTGTGTTATCAGTATCTCCTAGCCTCGTGAAGTAAGGAATTACTTATGGATGGATTTATTATTTGCATCTATAGCGGTATTGTGTCCCAACATGGCTTAGCTATTTTTTGTAAGTTACTAACGATTATAAAGCGTCGGACATGATACTGTTTAGATTAGATAGGCGGTAGTAGACGAACCAAGAGGCCCATTCCAAATAAGACACCGGAATTTACGCCCCGGCCCTCTGTGAGCTATTGCCATTATTTTAGTAGGATATAGAGGACTGGAGAAAAGAGAGAAAAAAAGGGGGAAGAATCGCTGATTGGCTCTTTGGCTGGAATTCTTCCCCCTTTTTTCTCTTTTCTCCAGTCCTCTATATCCTGCCAACCATAATGGCAATAGCTCATGGAGGGCCGGGGCGTAAATTCCGGTGTCTTATTTGGAATGGGCCTCTTGGTTCGTCTACTACGGCCTATCTAATCTAAACAGTATCGTGTCCTACGCTTCATAATCGTAAATAAACAAAAATAGCTAAACCATCTTGGGGTACAATACCGCTAAAGATGCAAATAATAAATCTAGGTAAAAGTTTCCTTTAAGCACACTCGAAAAAAAGTTTTTTTTTTGTTCTTAATCTACTCATTTCTAATGCAGATTACGAATCTGAAATCGGTTCGCGGCGGTCGGCTCTACTTATTCAGATGTATGGCTTTGAAGTCCTAAGGGAGAAAATACGCGGCAATGGTGGAGTATAGTGGAACCCCTTTTGTTTAATTTTCCGAATGCACATGAATCACATCTAGTATTTTTGTTGACATATTTAGGTAAAGCAAGGCATCCTAAGACGTTTTTCATTAATGACGTTTTCGTTGTAAGTGCTTAATTTTCGAGGTATTTGACTTTAAAAGTCCCCATTGTTTTTCTAGCCTATGAGAGAAAATACGATCAGCCATTACGGCTAAGGCGATATTCGCTGTACGCTGTATATATTTCTCGTAGGACATTAGCAGAACCAGTTCTTGTTTGCCTAACCTAAATGAGTAAGAGCCACGTTGTAGCCGAAAAACCATTACGAGGGTTTCTTTTAGATGGCGAGACCGTCGTTATCTAGGCTTGCTAGTGACCCCATTGGAGCGTAAACTAACCTGTCCGGGCCTCGCCTCGCCTAACCTAGGTTAGATCAGATTAGGTCAAGCTGGTTTAGGTTAGGTTCTGATGGGGTCGCTAGCAAGCCTATATGACGACGGTTATTTTTTCCCATAGAAAAAATGGGAACTTCAAAGTAAAATATCTCAAAAACTACGCATTTCCCACGGCTCCGACCTATCAATTCAGAGTCAGCACATGAAAATACATAAGGTCACATACAGTATACCTTGTAACTCTCCACAGGTCCTAAACTCAACATTTACCAAATTTTCATTAGAAAATTGTGTGTCATATATACCTATCTATGTATAACAACATAGGCGGTTAATTAAAAGAATCCTAACTAATTGCGCTAAAGTACTGATTTAATGTTGAGGCAATTATTATCATCTCAAAAACACTAATTTCCAACTGTAACCTATAAATTTATGCTCAGCGTGTGAACATCTAGATACCAGAACAATGGCCTTAGATTCGTAAGTTTAAGTGGGGTTATAGCCTACTAAATAAATACCCTGTTTAGTTTACAATGTTCAGAAAAGTTTCATTGTGCAAGAAAACTTGAATATACGTATTATTAACTGATGTACATGGTAATTCACCTGGATAGCGTTACACTTGTCCAACTGATTCTAAAATCAAATTGCAAAGCTCTCTAGTTTATATAAAGGCTATGCTTACACGAGTTTATCAGTCGCTACTGCAAACGGTGATGTGTAGGTCTTCCAATTTCCAAGAGGCAGAAGTACAACACATCAATTTTATCATTAGTCAACGGCTTGTCGCAGGGCCCTCAAGGAAAAATATCCATCAATACGATAAAATTATGCGCAAAAGAAAGAAGCACAACACCACACAGCAGAAAATGCTTACCGGTACTAGTACCACCAGCCGCCGGCTGTTGCAGTTTTGAGTAGATGCTAATCTCGAGATAACGTCTCCATAGCATAAGTACCTACTACACTGCACGGTGGGAAAGCGAACGTATTAGGCCTACTTCCTAGGCAATTGCTGATAACTGAGACAATGCATTCTTTTTTTCCACAGTTTTGTTGCTGTTGATAGCTACAAGTTGACTTCTTCTGGCAACAGCAGAAGGGTAGTTTTTATCTGCTGAAAATGAAGGAGGCTAGCAGTTGCTGTGCGTCCTGGATTACTCGGAGTGGGCAAGAAAGTAAAGGAGAAATTAGTAGCTGCGATGGACAAGGGTTGCACTTGAGTTGTCAGAGCTTCGTCATCTACTGGGGGGCATAATGAAGGGCATAATAATACGCAGGATGCCAGTGGGATTTTTCCAGAAAACTCAAGATCAAACAGTAGAAAACCAAGATGTGACAAAACCCCAAAATTTTCAAGTAACAGCTGAAAGTCAATAAAAAAAGATAGGTATAATTTATTACCAACTTAGAGTGCTTGACGAACTAATTAGCTGTATTTCTATCATCAGGGCGGGAAATAACCCAAGATTGCCAAAATCGAATCCCAAACGTTCAGCGAAACTCAGGATCTGGGTGTAAAAAATTAGCTTTGGCAGCCATGATTACCCGTTACTGTTATTACGGGCCCCACACCCTACACATGCCGCCATCTCAAACTCAGTGCGCTAACACCAACCAACTCATACCAGTTTGCGTAGTGTGTGGGTACGCTCATGGAGCTTCGAGTTTGCGCTGCGCAAGGAGGATTAATGTTATCTATTCAATCTCCTTGGTTCTACCGACTGACTTTTTTTGCGGCGGAAGCCGCGGACCTGAAAGATTGGGTTGCGCAGTGTGTGGGGAGGAGAGTTTGCACCAGTCGCACCTCCAACCTTGCATGTGCTGGAGTAGGAATTGGATCAAGGCCTCCTAAAGTACCCTAGGAGGCCTTGGATGGAGGCATGCGGAGTGAATTTGCCCCTTTATACTCAGGTCCGATGCATCTTGGACGAAGTTACTTTTTTTTTGCTTTTTTGTAGTATGGTGTCCCGCCTGCTGGGGGCCTGGGCACCGATCGTCCGCTGGGTTGGACGAAGTTGACTGATAAAAACCAAATCCCAAGATGAGATGCCTAGTCTGTATCCGAGATCTCCGGCATGCTGTTTAAGAAAAAGAACATGCCACGTCACACGCTCTTTTCCTCGTTACATTCTGATTACTTATGTAATCAGACTATTATAATAAACCTAATTAAAGCAAGGCTCGATATTTGTTTTTTGCTTCTTCAAAATCCCTCCCAGAAGCGACTTCTCGCTCTGTGCATTTATAAACTCAAATACTTGCCCAAGGCAAAAGTTGTGTCTTCTTAAGGCTGGTACATACGCTAGCCAAAAGAACGAGTTTCCTCAGCTAATCGTCTGAATGTTTTGTTGAGCCCTCGTAAGTCCAGCTTTGAGTTTTAATGATGTAAAAATGTTAGCCGTCAGTGCAGTTTGCACAGCAAGTACCGTTAGTTAAGATTTGGACATCTATCAATGCTTGAAGGGAATCATATAACTCAAAGTTCTTGACAAGGGTGGGTTATTTAAATGGACCTATCAATGCATTATCGTGTGCAGCCCCACTGCCTGACTGTTCCATAGAATACCGCAATGCTCGAAGAACTCGCTTCACAAGACTTACTTTCAATAAAATTTTGGGCTCGTTTCCAAAAACTCAAAATTTTAAAACTGTTGGTGGTGCACTTTGCAAGGGGGGTGGATGTTCAAATCAGGCATAGCGCTATGCGGAAATTTTAAACACAAGTGAACTGCGTACTCGTTTCTCTAAGTCAGCCCGAAGTTTGCATGTTCGAGCAGGTTTTAAGTTTACTTAGCCCCGGTCCGAAATCTTTGAATTGGAGGGGGGCACTCCGTAGACATAAACTATGTTAAATTATGAGGCAGCATTGAGGCTGTTGGCCCTCCACTGTAAGCATAATGTTATTTAATCGCGTAGCAAGCGAGTAGGTGAAGTTACAATACGTCAGGAAAATCGAAGTTTCACATTACACACAAGAGGGTTGACTTTGCTGATTGGTTGCGAGAAGCTGTGACGTCACGTCTTTAGTTTTCCCGAGATAATATACCCGTATGTTAGATTAGATTATTGAATGGTTTAAGCCTCCGTCTCCTCAACTGAGGTGATCTAACAGAGGAAGACGTAAGGGTCATATATCATGTAGATAAAGCGGGGAACCCAGGCACAAGGGTGCTTCCATACAGGATCAACGCGCATGAAAACAACAAGTCGAGACAGAAGAGGAAGAAGAGAACAAACCATCATCAGTAGAAGTATGAAATCGGAAGGAAGCAAAGTGACTACGAAAGAGACTCTCCGAAGGCCTAGCTAAGGTAACCTATACAATCCCTCTGGGGGCACTGCTCCCCATGACATAGGATGGGTGAACCTAACTAACCTAACCCTATGACCCATGACCCATCCTGTGGCCCCTAAGGGGAAGTTCATGTCAGTTGAGCGATGACTGCAGCAACATCGGACTGTTATTAGGGATAAAGAAAATAGCAGTTATATTAATTGTGAGCATGTATTAAGATTAGTTTCAATAAGTTACTCATTGTACAATTATTCACAAAAATATGTACAAAAGGGCACACGTTGATTGTTAAGACATTTTGCCTGTACTTGAGAGCACGGTTATTACAAGTAGAGGCAAAGAAAGAGACGCAGTATCTCTATCAGTTATGAGCATCAAATAAAGATGTGCAGACGATTAACCAAGAATTAAAGAAACACCAGCGTTACCAATAGTTTCTATTAATCAAGTACGCAATCGTTTGACCATTAGCAGACTATAATATCTAATGCTGCGCAAATATTTCATGAAACTAGCTACAGAAGCAACTTTCGTTCGACATAGGGCGATCTATACAAAGCCCAGCAGCTCTTACGCATTACTGAGAAACTAGAATGCCAATATCACACAGTTTTTCATCGATCGGTTCTACTAAACCACAAAGATTTGACAGATAGTGGACGCAATTGCAAAGCTAGAACAGTATGCAAAAGACTAGCTATACGGAAGGAAAACTAGGCCAAGGGGGCACGAAAAAAAAGGGCCAATTAGTCCAACGTTACGGATGGAGTCCCCTCGGGCAATGACGCCAAGATATACAAATCTAATTACCATTAACTCTATGGCCTCATGTCCATCCCCTACGCAGTTAGATTGAAAAAAATTAGCTCAATTGACCATCACGCGTTAGGAAAGCTTTTCAGGTTACAAGAAAAAGGACCTATAGTTCTTACCTATAATATCCGTTGATGTTGAACTGCGTTCCGATTAAGAATTCTTCTTCACCGACTCCCCATAAAGAAACGTCATGACTGACTCTCCCATTAAGAACCGTCATGACATATGTCTCAACGCAGAATCCCACGGCAGGTTTGAGGTAACTTGATATAATAATATGAATTTCACAACAACTCTGACACAAATCAAATAAAACGTCACACGATAATGCGCTTGCTCACTTTAAGTATCTTGCAAACAAATAGAGATACATCACTACGATAAATTTCTTCTTGAAAGCAGAACAACTAAGATATGTCATTTGTAAGTTTTCTATTGAGCAATGCAAACAGGTAATGAGAAAATATTGAATGAAATTTTTATTTATGCGGAGGGTTTGCTGCAGATAAATTGTTATACCGTAACTACTTTGTCGACATCACTGTAACTGTATTGGATGATATGTAACTACTTGTTAAATGCCTAGATTAAAAATTACTAGGAAAATTTCACACGCTAGCAGTTCTCTCTAGAACGAACAAATGACATGTAGTTGTCCTGTTTTCAGTAAGGATATATGTACTCCATATACACTAAACATTAATGTTATAATAATATATATACTACATACACCAGTCACAACGCAGTATCAGTTAAACAGCGACTAGTTAGTGGGGCTTCGTCTCTTATAAATAAAGGTTCTCTTCCCTAAAATACGAACTTTTGTTAGAAAATTATTGAAGGACGACACAAACAACGGCTTATAATACGTAACATTTATACACGAAAAAAAAAGAAATAATTCTTTATTTAGCAAACGGAATCGGTTTGAGGTTTTCGATAGATAGTAAATATAAAAAATCGCTGAAAGAAAATAAGAACAATTGTAGCTACAAGTTGTGTCGCTAACTGAAAAGAATATACCCATAGGCAAGGCACATAATTGCAGTTAATGCGTTGCTTCTACCCAGTTTACCTCTCTCACGATGCTTGTTTTCTGCCTCATTCAAATTCATAGGTTTCTAATTCTGTGCGTATTTCTTAATTTTAATCGTAAGCTCATGCAATTGGGAAATTAGAGGCTGCAATAAGAAATGCAAAATAAATTTGAAATACGAGAGGTAGAAAAACGTCGCTAATACTCGCGCGGGACGTTTCAAATCAATGCTACGAGCCGTGGAATATCCTCTGACTGATATTGAAATGGACAGTAAACTGTATACGAACAACGCAAATGCTATTAAAGAAACGAATCGAGATGAACCAGCGAGCAGGGTGAACATACGTGAAAGTAATCACGTTCCAAAGTTCCGGACGAAAGAGATTCCAATAAAGTAACTGTAATGAGAGTTGAGCATCTCGCCATTGCATGTGTTCAATACAAGCAAGTTCTGAGCGTACTGAGATGAGAAAGTTAAGAAACCTGTTGAATTTTCATGACCGCACCAATAGCTTTGTTCTTTGACTATAATGACAGCTCTAAAACGGTGCATACATGACGTAGAAAATGATCATAGAAACAGGGGGTCAAAGAGGTAGTCATAATAAACATTAAGGAAAGTGCAGAGTCATATATATAATGTTTGATACATCATGTCTTAGGTGGCAATGAGCGCTATAGGGTAAGCTGTTCAGCAACACCGATACAAAGGCGTAGCTTCAATTCTGATATTCCTTTCTGTAAAACACATTCTAAGATGCAGTTGTTTTTGAGAACCTAAATGCAGTTATGAGTTACAACCGGCAGGCATATTTAGAAAAAAAACAGCAATGTGACTTTGCACGGCAGAGTCAAAAATCAGCAGACAGATGGCGCTGGAGCGAGCAATGAGTTTTGTGACAAAATTAAGAGTAGTTTCAAGCGTTGTACGCCCGGCAGTGTTGGTGGAGTATTGCTGGTTGCAATGACCCAGTACAAAAACAAAAAAGGATTAGCTATTTCTAAAAGTAACCGTTTGGAAATAATACCATTTGTCAAAATTTATATTTTTAGTTAATGCGCACTGCATGCTAACTTCTCCTTGGGTTAGAGCCGCGTACCCAAATGTAGCAGCCGGCAAAGGTGCCAACTGAGCTGCGTAGTCTTGCACGGAGTTGGAAACCAAGCAATGAAAAGCGAAGGCTGAGCGAGAGCTAAAATTCTTGCAATAGAAACATCGACCACAAGTGAACAAGAGTCTACAGAAAACCGTCTCGATACGTATACACTAGTCAACACAACAAGATTTGGACACAAAACGGTACAACGCGTGGTTCCCTATTGCTAATCCATAAAACGCACCGCATCAGTGAAATAATTAATTTATTTGGGAGTAATGAGGTCTTAGAATGTCAGAGTTCACAAGAACGGGGCTTCTTCTGCGATAATTCGCTGATGCCAAGCAATATAGCCTACGTCAATGTGCAGCAGTAGAGAATTTTACGTAAATAAAGTTCAATTTGATGAGACGGTAAGCTGGCAAGTCGGGATCAGAGACATCGCAATCGTCAAGATTTGTTGTGTCATACAACAGTAATGCAATTCCCGCGCCGTACACAGAAGCCATTCGAACATTCTATCGGCCGTAGGCCGATAAGAAGCTCTCGTGCTATCCGTAGGCCGTAGGCCGATAAGATGCTCTCATGCTATCCGATAAGGGGCCTTAAGTACCGCAAAAACCTATAGAGGCACAAGACAGAATGAATTGCGTTTCGGAACTGTGGCTGATCAAGTACGAAAGCTGCTACACAATAGAAATTCTCTGTGTACTGTTGCTCGTATCGACTAAATAATACTCAGCCGGGCAGAACCCTTACAACGAATGGTTCTAGATTACTGGCAAGCTTTCATTAGTAAGGCACATGAAGGAGGGATGTGGATAGAGCGGAAACTCTAGACAACAAAGGTTGCTGGGTCATGATGGTACACAACTCATAAGCGTTCTGACTGATTATGATAGCGGCATGTTTGGGGAAGAGGATGAAGTGCAACACATATTTTGGGTTGCCACATTTCAACACATATTTTGGGTTGCCAGATTTCAACACATATTTTGGGTTGCCACATTTCAACACATATTTTGGGTTGCCACATTTCAACACATATTTTGGGTTGCCACATTTCAACACATATTTTGGGTTGCCACATTTCAACACATATTTTGGGTTGCCACATTTCNATACAATAGTAATGCAATTCCCGCGCCGTACACAGAAGCCATTCGAACATTCTATCGGCCGTAGGCCGATAAGAAGCTCTCGTGCTATCCGTAGGCCGTAGGCCGATAAGATGCTCTCATGCTATCCGATAAGGGCCTTAAGTACCGCAAAAACCTATAGAGGCACAAGACAGAATGAATTGCGTTTCGGAACTGTGGCTGATCAAGTATGAAAGCTGTTACACAATGGAAATTCTCTGTGTACTGTTGCTCGTATCGACTAAATAATACTCAGCCGGGCAGAACCCTTACAACGAATGGTTCTCGATTCCTGGTAAGCTTTCATTAGTAAGGCACATGAAGGAAGGATGTGGATAGAGCGGAAACTCTAGACGACAAAGGGTGCTGGGTCACAATGATACACAGCTCATAAGCGTTCTGACTGATTATGATAGCGGTATGTTTGGGGAAGAGGATGAAGTGCAACACATATTTTGGGTTGCCACATTTCAACACATATTTTGGGTTGCCACATTTCATTGGAGCAGAAAAATTACTCACCACAAGCAGTTGCAGGCACGCCTAGACGCGTACGTTGAGCGAAAACAGGTGACTAAGATTCTATTTGTAAGAGAGAAATTTTAGATTTGTGGGCGAAAGTAAAAAATCAATTATATGTACATAGTAGTAGAAGTTTTACTAGCGCTTCAGGGGCACACAGCTATATCGAGCCGAACGATTCCTGTGTTTAACCACCGGCTCATGCGCCGCTAGGGCGCGGAAAATGTTTCGTTTTATATTAAAGGAGGAAATTATTATTAATTTTACAAATAGTAGGTATATATATGTAATTCACAAAGAGAAGGGTAGAGCCGTAGTTGACGATAGTATTTTTCGTAATGGATTCATGACAGTTCGTGATAGAGGTCACATCTGATAAGGAAATTCTTAAGGGCATTTCTGCTGAATTGGCAGCGAGGTCCCTAATCAATCAAATGCATGATACGACAAATCAGTAAATGAGCAGTGAAGTTGACGCCGAAAAATCATAAAGTACTCTAATTATGATAAGGCAAATCTAAAAATCAGTGGAACTGGCCTAAACTACGACAAAAATACTTGTGAATCAAGAAGTGCTAAAGAAATAAATCGATCGATTATTTACTACAAAGTTAAAGTCAATAAAAGAGAAAACTACCTAAGGTAAACTGACGGTACACTTCGACGGATCACAATTAGGTTGCAGCGCCGACCTCAAGGACTGGCACGACTGTTTTCTTACATAACACAAGCCATAAATTTTACATTCACATTATATACAAGCATTTGTCTAGTCTAACCACGTATCTAATATGTTGGCAAACGATAGTACACAATGGATAACTAATTTGGAGAGATATAGTGTCGGCTGAAGGAAAATAATTGTTACGATTAGGCACTATCCCTTTGATGACAGTGGACGCAATAGCTACGTAAAAATGACGTGTTGTAGATGGTGCTATTGCTGAGTAAATTAGAAAATTAAATTTATGTACCGACAGGTTAACGCGTTAATACTTGTAGCAAAGCGACAGTAACAGTTAAGAAGCACGGTAGTTTAAGATAGTACTAGCAATATTTACATAAAAATAGATGACTTGGTGGCCCACGCTCAAGGCTACCACCACGCGGCACTCACACGTGACAATGAAGGCGGGTTTTCCCTGGAGCAGACACACTTCTACATAAAGAAATTTGAATACGGTATGGATAATTATCACTGTAATTCTTTTTAAACACATAAATAAATACGATAATAAAATACGTATTAATAGTGGTTCTCGGCAATATCTTTGCTCCATAAACGGTTCCAATAGCAAGGCGCACTGGTCAAATACAACAGACAAGACTGGTAAAACTTAACCGACATGTAATGCTCGTCAATTAATGAAATGATTTGTTGCGCTGACACTGCACGATCTTAGAGGCATAGGAATATTTATCAACACTTTTGACGACTATTGGGAATTTCTAGACGAATAGGAAGTAATAGCATACTCGACACATTACGACGACAGACACGATATAGATAAAAGTTGCCGTATGATTTAAAGTAAAAGGTAGCAGCATAAATGTACCCGGCTTATGTAAAGGCACAGCGTAACTATAATTCCAGGAACAGAGAAGAATTTTTACAAGGCATAGAAGCAAATGTAAAAAATAACAGCTTTCAATGGCAACACGATGATCTGTGTAAGTCACATTGTGAGTAAATGATCACGAATTGTAAGGACCCCACGTGTGTTGCCAGGGCAGAGGTTTGTAAGAGGGTAAAATGGATGAATTTCTTTGCTACAGCATATAAAATGCGAAAAAAATTAATTAAAAGTGTATAGTAAGATAAGTAAATGTTAAATAGTTGATACGAAGAAGTGTGTCCACTGAAGAAAAACAACAAGCCATCTTGCTTCTATTACCGTAGATATCTTTTACACTAACAAATAACATTATTTGTTCTACATCTACAGCACCAAAAGACTAACACAACAACCAAAACACCAATATTCTCACATACACGCTCATTTGCAGAATAACAA
Source organism: Parhyale hawaiensis (assembly GCA_001587735.2). Lineage (NCBI taxonomy): Eukaryota > Metazoa > Arthropoda > Malacostraca > Amphipoda > Hyalidae > Parhyale > Parhyale hawaiensis. The sequence goes on from LQNS02000227.1 coordinate 3,653,650, forward strand.
GTTCACAACGGCTGTACAACAACAGCCTTACGTCATCGTGTCACCATTACGGTATGTACGAATATCTATGGCTGGGAAATAATTGGGAAATAAGACGACACAATAGACGTTTTCCTTTGCCATGAAGAAATTCTAATTCAATTGCTAATGAAGAGATTTTCCACTGAAATTTTAAAGAAACATAACCAAGAGTATTCGACAAGGGGGTTAATTGTGAGCATATAAGTCATCTTCATAACTGAAGTTACTGGTCAGGTTCGATGGAAAGAGTCAGTGCCTATTAACTGCGAAGTACAGCGAATAGGCTTTTCCAATGAAGCCACTGGGCCCAAACTTCTGTAAGAGAATTACGGAGGAAAACTTTACAGCAGTCAATACAGACAATATTCTTGCTCAAGGTGTGAACTCGAGGGGCGGTAAATATGCAGCCGTACCCTCCTCTGGACGCTAGTTAGGATTTATCTGCAGCACGAACCAGTGATAAGATAAAGTCAAGTTCGACTGCACCCCCCTCTGGGAAACCCACACGCATTGGTTCATATATACTACACCAGGACATTCCACTAAACAGCAGAGCCAACATGATCTATTTTCTGCACAACATACACACTAGAATCCTATATCTTATTAAGCATAGACAATAACAACAAAGGCACTAGTAAGCCACATGACGAATTGGAGAAGTTACCTACGACAAAGGCACAAATAAGTCACATGGCATGTCCCAACACTTGTGCCAAACATCAATTATTAAGCAACAATGGCACAAATGCACACTTATCTAGTTAAACAGTTAGCCTCGTTCGTAAATTGGAGATTAGTTCACTGTTATGTTCAATATTATGACAATATTTCGCTCAAGCTAAACGTTTCAGTTAATAAAATACGGCACAAATTATGAACGAAAACATGAGAATCGGAGCCGTTGCTTATAGCAACGGAACATACTTATAGAATCATCACTTCCAACGTCACACTTGTGTAGGTGACTAAGAAAAAAAAAACTTAACGTAGTATTGATTTTTGACGTTTTTTGTGAAACTCAACGCTGCTGTGTAAAAGTAATAGTAAAAAAAACACACGTTTTACTAAAACATTTGTGCCGCCTCTGCTGCAGAATCAGCCGGAAGAAAATGACGGGCGCGTATAACAAATCCTGGCCGTTGACCAACAAATTCATGTAGCAAGGATAAAATAAAAGAAGTTGCACCTCCGCTACAACACGCACAAGCAAAGCGTATCATCTATTGGGGTTAGGAGGGACACCACATGAAGCAGCGCGTCCACCCCAGTCGCAGGCACTCTATACACTCACCCGCTCAATGGCACTTTTTTCAACACCAACGTATTCAGAAACCAAAATCAGAAGCATGACCACAAGCAAAAATATAACAAAATCTATGATACGTTGCAGATGCTGCAACGTAAAACAGCTACCAACGATAGGAAAGACTTAGCAAAAATATATTGTAATAGAACGTCCGGGCACAAAGTAGCTTGTTTGACCAGACGTTGCCTGCATACGACGATCGGGCAAGTGCGACGGATCTGAAACGAACGTCGATTTGGAAACGTTCCTGTAATACAGAATATTCATTGAAGTGATGAAGTTCAAGCGGGCTTACGAATGCAGGGGTGAACTTGGGACTGAACGAGTTGTGCGGCTTACCCCAGATGAGCGATGGAGTACTGTAAATAAAAATTCAGATTCGGGGATTTTCAAAAAAGATCCGGGACCTGATCCCCGCAGCCATCTCTTAGCCCCGCCCCTATAAAGATGGTTGACTCCGCAGCGATCACAAGGACGATGCATACAGGGCCCTGAGTAGGACAAGTCTGTCCCAAACTGAAAGTAAATATAGAATTTGATTCCACGATATCTCCTTAAGTAAACAAAATAAAAACAACAACGAGGACATAATAAGTCTTTTAGGGCTTTGAGTATCAGAGAGCTTCATCTCCTGGATATAAGGGTTTTGAGAACGATCCATGACCGTTACGGCCGTTTGAAGTAAACGATCGGCCGTTGGAGCTGCTGGATTGGAGGCCGTTGGAGCGACCGTTGGCGTGTAACGGTCGTGCAGCCTCATCCGTTGCACTTTGCTTCGGCCGATTGCGTCGGAAGTAACCGCACTGAAATGCAAAGGTAAAATTCAGTCCTTTGCATCCTAACAGTAACACTGTAATCGAAGAGAATGAAAAAAAATTATAAGCATCTTACAAGCTGTAATACATTAAAGAAGGTGCGAACAATCTATCAACAACTTGTAAGTTATAATGTTGGAAAAATAACAGTCGGGGGACACTAAAAACAAGGGTAAAACTGATTTCTATTTTACAAACTGCAATACCAAAGGATGCGAAACATATACTGAGTACTAAAATATGAAAGCAAGTCGGAAGACGAATGACAACAAGGAGCCAACAAACGCACAGAAAAATTGAAGTAAAACTAAACTGTCGCAAAATTAATTGCATTGTGAAGATCATTACCGAAAATAAAGTCAGTTCCAGTTTCGATTAAATGTCTTCACAACTGACCATAAGAATAAAACGATGTACTGGACAACATCCAAACAATGGTATGCATGAATATAAAGTATTGTTAAAGGTATCATGGTTGGAAGACCGGTTAAGATTATTTCGTAAAGATTCGAGGTAATAACAAAGTATGAGAACACTAGTCTAAATGAATGAGAAATAGAAACAGAGAACAGAAATAATATATTTTTATAAACAATTTAGCGCGCAACAAGCAATTCTTGTACGGCGCACGAGAAGTTAAACGAGAAAGTATAAAGAACTGTAAACACAGCTTTGTAAGAGCTTTTGTTACGTCAGAAAAGAAGCGTTGCTGGCGAGTGGGTTTACAGTAAGCGACAGCGGGTATTGAGATGTCTAACACTCAGTGGGGGCAGGCAAGATTTGCGTCTTTCGATTCCTAGGCCCAGGTTTCGGTCAGCACACCTTCGGTGTAGATCGGTCGGTGTTTCAATTTCTCAGGATGATAGATCTCTGCATTCACAACTGATTCTAGTCAGTTTCAGTAAATTAAGAACATAACAAAAAAAAAGGCACAGGAGCATCGGTTTGTAACATACGTTGGGCACAGAAATATAATACAATATATGCACATCAGGTAAGACAAGAGAGTTTGCTTCCTCATTATGGACGAAGCTTTGCGAAGCACAGGATGCAGAAATACAATACTTGAAAGTAAAATAGGTACAGTATGTATACATAGATAGAGGACAGCTGTAACGTGCATACTCGTACATATGGCGATTACAGAGAGCTCGCGTGACCTTATCTCAGTTTGGGATCCTGCTGTCGGCACCACTATCACAACGCTCCGTATCTATTGCATCACTAAACTAACACCTCTAGTTCCCCAGCTGTACGACCCGGAAGGTAAGTTTCACATAAAAATCTAATAATAAATGAATTAGCAGTGCGTCGTAATGTAATACGAATATTCCTTGCACGTCACTGCTGTCCCAGTTATGAGCGAGAACATCGCTCAACGTTCAGAAACGAACGCCGATTACGAAGATGGCAGAAATCTGCGACGTAATAAGAAATGGTTTAAGAATCAAGCAGCGAACAAACTTTAAGGCTGGTACATTTGACGCATTTCTTAATATTGCATGTGAATGCTCGTTAAGTCATAATTAGCTATTTTTGCGATTCTTAAGCCACGCTCAGACACGTCGACTCACAAGACAGCATCGACCTGGTCGCTGATGACGTCACCGCTGGTCACCTTCGGCAGCATCCGCCAATAGCAGGAGTCGCCCGACGCGGCGCAGCCAATGGCTGACTGGCGGATGTTCGAAAGCGACCAGAAGTGACGTCATCAGTGAGTTGGTATGTTTACTGAATGTTCTGTAAACTCTGAGGGTCTAGTGGTACTCATATGTAGGCCAACAGTGACTTCTGTTTCTTCACAACTATGTAGGTATATCAGCTGCAATTGCATTAAGATAACAATAAAGAATTCATATCATAACGGAAAATGACATAAAAAAAAGTGACCCGAGCAGAACCAGGAGTGCAAAACAAATTGACACTTGCTTGAAGAATAAAATACCTCTCGGTGTTCTCAACCAGCTATTGTGGGAACATCTTTGACTTAATATTGATGATTAATAATTGAATTTTGAATTTGAGCTTAGGCGTAGCTTGCGTCACAAGTCTGCTCAAGTTGCGTCATACGTCTGCTCAGGGGTGTGCCTAAGTTTAGATTTTACTTTAATGCTACAGTTTCTACTGTAAAAAAAAAAACGAAAACGAGCGTCACAGCTGCATCGACTAGGGCCATAGCATCAAAACCAGAAGATACATAAATGTGACACATTGCTAACTTACTGAGTGTATACTATTGTAAAGTAAAACACGAGATAGGGGGAAACACCACGACGTGTTATGGGCGGAAAACGACAAAAAATTAGGAATCCATAATATTATATGCATTTACTGGTAGCTTACATAATTAACCAAATGCACATTATATCAGTAAAACTGTACAGCTTGAGTCACTACAGCATAAACTGAATAAAACTGAACTTTCCATATCTCATTGCTCATACAGAAATACAGAGGGGGTAAAGCCACGTTACTGCCCCCGTGGAAGGAAATACTCTGTAGTAGTAGTAGTAATTTTTACTAGCGCTTCAGTGGCCCACTGCCTATATCGTCTGTAACAGATTTTCTTCTTTACAAATTTCCAGTACTGAAGTCAGCCGTGGATGTAATGCCATGTAAACTAAATAAATGTGTATCATTAAAGGTCGAGTTACTGATATTGGGATTATAATTAGCCTAGACAATGAGGGGGACTTAATGATCTTATAGAAAATAATTACTGTGTATCATTTAGGGCGAATTTACTTATCTTGCTAGGAATTTTCGATCATCACTGAAATTCGCGAAGCCTTTACGGTCAGCTGCGGGATGCACATCGTTAGCAACAAAGAGTACTAAGCACAGGAAGTACACAAGTGCTGCAATTTCGATACGTAAATCTCCAGCATATTCGGCTTTATTTCATTTATTAATTCACATACATGATAACACAGCGAACTACATTGCACTCGGTGCAGTGTCTTTCAGAATAGTATTGCCATACACTGCCTTACATCAACAATACATATAACTTACATATGGAACGCTTTCAACGACGACGCGAGAAGCTTGGGTGTTTACCGATTGTGCTCGGACAAAAAATTAGATAAACACTTCGATGAGACAAGTTTCCTATCGTGGTAAATGAATTTTGCTGAGTGAATACTTTAGGCTACAAGCATAGTTAAATACACAAAGATTAACATAAATACGGTGTTATTTTTTATCTAAATGGTTGTGTGAGTACTTTAACAGCTGTTAATGCAACTGACGAATATACATTATACATATCTTAAAACAGTCTTTTCGAGTAAATAAATTAGAAGAGTTAGAAGACTACCAGTAGCTGTCTTGGTGAACTGCAAGATGAGTTAGGCCAGCCGAGGGGGCGTGCGGCAGGAGACAGCGAACGTCTCGACACCGCTACATTGTACACAGGTAAGGTGTTGTTTAGCATTATAGTTACGACACTGGACAGGTGGACACACCAGGTCGATTTGTTCAGGTGAGACAAAGCAAAGTTACAGCGTGAGACCAGAAAGTCGGGCATGCAAAGGCAAAACTCGAACTGCTATCTTCCATTACTGCAGTTCCTGCTGAATGCGATTCGCTTGCTGCAACGTTCGACTTTTTATCGGCACAGGACGAAGGAAGTGACAGCAAGTGCCAGGCAAGTAACAAGTACTCGCATACTCTGATACTTTATACTGAATCTCGATAGGCGTCCCAACGAATTAATTGTTTGCAACCTTCACTAGGATTAACCGTTATAGCCCAGGCTCTACGGGGTGTCTGTGTACATTTCTCTTTCACGGCTCTACCATGTATTTTCCTATTCCACATGATTACGACATTAAAAGAAGTCGGGTAGAACTTTCGCAACTGGTACATTCTTGAGGGGGGTATGGGGGGGCCCAAAATGATCAATTGTGGACTGATTTTTCTGAAACTTGCTCAGAATATGTATTTTTGAAAGAGAAACTTATTTTGTTTATACAACCTTTTTGATTTAGGCCTTATTTTTTGAGATAATGGGGTTTATATATAAATATATACGTATGTTTTGGAAATTTAAAACAAATAGACTCAATGAGTTTTCATGCTACAATAAAAACAATGACAGTTTTGGAATCCTTGAAGCATTCCTAACAGAACTATAGAGCTGGATTCTCTATTTTTACCCTCATAATATTTTTTAGCGCAGCTGGATTCTCCATTTCGTTTCGATCGCTAACTAAAATATAGGGAAATAACAATTAAGGGATTTAAAATATAGGGAAATAACAATTAAGGGATTCAGTTTTGAGCTGTGATAAAAACATTTTGGGCCCCCTCCAAAAATGTACCAGTTGCGAAAGTTCTACCCAACTCTTTTCAATATCCTCATCGTATGGAATAGGAAAATACATGGTAGAGCCGTGAAAGAGAAATGTACACAGACACCCCCTAGAGCCTGGACTATAAGGAAAGTCTTGAGTACTTTATAAAATTTGCCAAGGTTAGTTTTGACTCTGACTTAAAAAAATGGATGTGAAATCTCATGAAGCACATAATATTCATTACAATATTGGGTTACACATGAATTATCCACCAATGCTTTAAGCATAAGTGAATTGTTGAAGATGAATAACTTTTGTGCCACATGGACATTGAAATAACAGCAAACCATATGTTCCAGAGCCATGTTATCACACATGTTCGTAATTCATTCAGATGGTGGAACATATATATATTTATTCATTTTTATTCGGTGCCGTAATTCTGCGAAAGAAGCAGAAAGAAGAGCAGAGATCTCGTCTGTTTGACATGTGACGAAAGTTTACCATTTATTCGAACGCACTCAGAACGTTCATTAAAACTTCGTAGAAAGTTTTACAGGTACGTAAAGTTTTGCAATAACCGAGCTGAGACCTCAGGGTAAAAACGAGCTTTGCCTTCGCATAACCTGGAAGTGTAAGAAAAGCACGGCAGACACTGCACGTGTGCACCAAAAACTTCCCTGGAAAGCAAACCCACTCGAGGGGGAGAATAGACAAGAACGTACGAGGGAGAGGAGAGAGAGATGACCACTGATGTCCTACTGATAGCTATGTGGACGACGTCGCTTGAAGAAGCCCAGCTGTGACAGGGGAAAAATAATGGTTTACTCTATCTAACACGAACTGATATTGTACAATTATGCAGGAAAGTAACACCACGCCTGACGCCACCGTCACCTTATGTGTCATTTGATTGAAATTGGCTAGAAGTACAAATGGCTCCAGTAGTGGATGGCAGTGAGGCAGCTGCGTGGAATCCTATAGCTATCCGGTACCAATAGTCGAATTTAGGACTCCGACAGTGTAAAACGAGCGCTCTAGCTGCAGCCATAACGCAAGAGCACAAGTAAAACAAACTTTAATGGCAGTAAACAATGGAATTGAAGAAAATTTTGTACTCGAGAAATCTAGGATTATGACTCGTAACAAATGAAAGCTAGAGAAGCAATACTTAGGTTTCCTAAAGTAAAATTGCAGGAAATTAGGATAGTACAGAGAAAATATTCCCAAAAACTAGCTACATGCTAATGAATTGAACAACGTCATTCTCGATACTAGAGTGTAGCTATAGAAGATTGCACCAGCAAAGACTGCTTCTAAATACAGAATTATCCGAACAGCCCAAGAAACCTAGAAAACAAGACGCTCTATAAAGAGAAAACTGAGTATGCAAATCACAGTTTATGACGTAGACGAGAAAAGTTTTACTCACCCGCCAGAGGATGAGGATGATAATAAGGAGGATGATTAGTCCCAGTAAGGTGGAGAGGACAATGATCCACCACGGGATGGGTGGAGGGACATCCAGTGACACCGATGGGGACACGGGCGTGCTGACGCTCATGCTGCGAACCTGTAACGCCGATAACTTGCAGTGCCATTTCCAGCAATTGCCGCATTTTCAGTCACACAGCAATTTTCAGCAGAATTTCTGTCAGCTGACACAATTCAGTGAAGCAGTTGACATTTCCGTCATTTGCGAACATTCAAAAGGGAGTGACTTTCAGCAAATTTTCGTACTACTACAGTTTAGAAATATGGTCAGGATATGGAACAGTGGATGTACAGGATGACGCAAATAGATGATGTTGTAAAATTGTCTCAGCGTGAAGCTCAATGCACTGCAGTGCAGCCAAATTTCATAAGTTGACGTTGAAATTTTTGATGGCTGTTGTATATTTTTATACTGATTTTCCTATTTCTCTTGGGTTCTCTTAAAGTACCTTTTGTGCAAGGCAATCGGAAAGACACAGTGCACTTTTCTACCTATTATTATTATAGTCATAGTTTCACCACCGTCTCCTTATATTTCTAACACGTAAGTTCTAGATGCTATTAAGGCATGGTTCGTTACGCATCTCCCAGCAGGCACTAATGCGAGTACATGGAAGTGGTGCAATAACAGATTGCCGAAACACATGCCTCATAATTAATTTATGACTAGAGCACTTTGAGAGCGCATACTTCCGCCATGCGAGGCAACGGTAGTAAAACATTCAAATTGGCTTTGAAACCATAATTTTCTTTGTATAAACTCGGATAGTAATAACAGCTTTTGCAATTTTCTTGAAGATCCGTTCATAACCCTTTGAGTTATACTGCTAACAAACGTTAGGACAAACATGAGTCAAACATACAAACGAACAAACCGATCTGCACAAAATTTAATCATTTATGTCTTTTAACATTACAAACAACCCCTATAAATTTCATAAAGATCCATTCATTATTTTTTGAGTTACTGTGCTAACAAGCATAAAACTAAAAACAATGACAAACGAACGAACAAACGGATCATTACCAAAATTTGGTCATTTACTCTTTGTTATATACCTACTTAACAACTCATGTTAATTTCATAAAAATCCATCCATAACTTTTTGAGTTATGGCATTGAGAATAATGAGACAGACAAACAAACAAACGGATGGACATATCTTCACCAAAAGCTAATAATCTGTTCCTCCTAACATACCAAATAATCTCTGTAAATTTCGTCCAAATCGGTTCATAACTTTTTGACTTATATTGGTGACAGACAGACAAGCAAAAAGACAAACACGATGAAAACATAACCTCCTTGGGGGAGGTAAATATCACTACACATAGCATATATATATTATATAATATTACATATACATATGTATATAAAACACACTATGACATAACACCGTCTAGTTTTGGAAAGAAAACTAAGGTGGTACCTTGAGGAAGTCCGGACTGACGTTCTGTGGCAGCCTCCTGACTCTGGCCACCATCCGACTGCTGATCTGCACGTCCTTGTAAGCGAACTGTGGAATGTACGAGAGTTACAAGCGACTGATGAGTGCAGGTGTACCTAAGACTCCACAAAACCATAACGGTTTAGTAAATTCTTTAGCTACGGATGCGTTCAGGTGAGCTGCAATGGCGCACCTGAGCCAGTCAGCCACCAAAAAGAATACACTAAACTGTCCCTCTGAGGGATCGTAACCCAGGGCACAGGTGAGAGCTAAAACGACAGCTTGAGACCACTGAGAATTTTACACTTTCTTTCAGCCATTATTGTGTTAGTAGTAGATGATGCTTTATTATCGTAAGGTCTCTAGTTCTTCCGATAAAAATTCAGGAATATTTTTAAAATATAAATAATTTGAAATAGAATTATTATCATATTATAAGTTTCACTTCAAATATTTTAAACAATATTAATTTGCTAATAAAACTTAATAGCAACATTGCCAATATTATTACTGATGCACGTTATAAGCATCAACAATTATCACTATAGAATTCATACGTGGTAAAGATGTCAATCTATCTAGTCACACTGAGTCAAGTTGCCACAAGGTTGAACTGAGCACATGTGCGCAGTAACACTTGACCGGGCAAACGACCATATATACTCACTTCCATAATGGTACTCTTACCAGGGCGTTTCTAAGAAGCCGGTAAAGAGTTAAGTAATGCAGGGGATACAAGGTAGTTGAGCGAAAGTTACCATCAAAGCAACAGTGACAGGTTAACATCGTATGCCGGGTAGACTGAAAGCAATAAGTAAGCACAAAATACTAGAGCTTGTTATTATAATCACCGCATACAGTCAGAGTGGCAGCAAATGCTGAATATGGTCATACTATTAAATGCAGTAATAATACCGTAGGCACAGCATAGCCAAGTCCGACTTAAAACTAGAGAAAATATATTGCAAATTCGTATTTTGCTGTAACAGCGAAACCTTGTCTGACTGCATACCAAACATATTCACTGCACCGCAGCAGGTCTCATGCGTCTATTGCTTGATTATCGCACAACGGAAACGGTATGCTGTAGTAGATAAGTTCTGGAGCATTAAAATACAGTAAGCTTCTACAATCCCAGCTCTGCCCCATGTGCGAATTCACTATACTCTGACTATTTTATCAAGGCAGCTTGGGCGTGGTTAAATTCCTCTACAGCGTATCCAATTCTACGGGGATTTTTGAGATTTCTCTATATGTAGGTAGTGGGCGGCGCTATGATATGGGTCGAACAAAATCTCAGAAATCATCATAGAACTGGCAACGCTGTAGAGGAATTTAACCACGCCGAAGCTGCCTTGATAAAATAGTCAGAGCATAGAACGCGGAGGGTTTTTGGGCTGGAAAACGACCAAGCACGGAACTACGAAAAACAAAACGCTTGTTTGAGGCGCTCTTGGCCGAACAAAGCGATTTCAGCTTCTACCAAAAACAAATCAATAAAATATCTTTAAACAAATTAATTATGTAGATTGGTCAAAAACTTTTGGCAACAGGGTAACAAAAAATACAATAATAGAGACACACAATTACTGACCATCGATCACTCTCCTATTGCACACTCTCCTCTAAAGACTACACACTTCTGGAGCCGTGTCAGCCACTTGCCCTGTTGCCAAACTCCTTGAGTGTCCTACGTACACGTGGCAGATATGATTATCTCTCGGCCAACGGTCGAGTTCTAGTTACAAATTTATAGGCATTTATCGGCTGCCGACGAGTAAATAGCAAGCGGTATCCGATATCATCCGATGAAAGCCTAGAAATTTCCTCTTGGGTTGTTTCACAAAAATCATTCAACCAACAGGCACGCAATTAGAAGCCGAAATGTCAGCAGTAAATCCACAAACAACCCGTCAGTACAACGAACCTCCTTGCGTTAGGGTTAGAAGGTTAATATCACGGAGCCTACAGAAAAACATACCACCACTAACTACCTGAGGATACATTACCTAAATTTAAAGCTTCCAAGCACGAGACGTCATCATAAGTTCCTTCGTAAGGAGTGCACAGGAGCTCATCATGTAAGGAGCAGGCGAAACGATCGTCGTGGGTTCGCGCTATGGCGACTTTTATAAGCTTAACCCATCAGTGAGAAATGTTGTAACCTCACTTCCAGAAGATTACAAAAGAAGCGACAACTAATTGTGGGTTTAAATAACAGTATAGTTGGGGAATTAGGAACGGAACACATGTTAAAGAGGAAGCTGCAAATGTCAGACGTGTAGTCAAAAGAGAAAAGAAACAAAATCAGTTAAGGAGGTCAAGGTTAGCTGGAAATTCTTCGCAAGCGTACAATATGATTAAGAGATTAATATATTGTCCAGATGTAATGCTAAAGCAGGAATTCCATAAATTCATATCGTAGTTAGGAAAATCGCATCATTTGCAAGACGGTTAGAAGGTTTTTAATCTTTCGGGACCTGAGCTATCCAAAAGAGGGCTCGAAGTTAAGGGTGAAAAGGTTAGTGTTAAGACAACCATAACAACGCAGTGTGCATGCTGTTAACAGAAGAAAACGCAAAGGTTATATATACAGCATATACTCTACCAGACAGCATACCATTCGGTCCTGCAAGAAGACAAAGAAGGAATTAGACAGGAAGGGGATATGAGGAGCCTGCGGTGCATTGCTCTAGTGCTGGAATTTCAATGGGAGAATCCCGAGCGAAATGTACAGGCAATGAGAATTATAATAAAGTTGACATAAATTCGTTATTTCTGCACTTAGGGAAATAGAGCAAAAATTGTAGCCATACTTTCATGCAAAGCCGGCAGTAATATTTGTTGAAACGAAACACACCGTAATGTTTTATTAAACCGCAGCATAGTATACAATCCGGTCTTTGAACATGAACCTCTCCTTAATTGATGAACTATATAAGAACGATGAAGGTGAACAGTACACATTGGGCAAGAGCAAGTGACGAGAAGTAGATGTAGGATTCAGACTTGTATCGTTAAATACAATTGATGTTTTCGATGTTCATGACTATTAGTAGTTCTGACAGATATACCCGGTGCTAGCAATGAGATTACTTTTCTCTCTTACTTTCAAAAATAAGCTGTTTTGCCACGCAGTTTTGAACTGCCGAAACACAGAACGATCTTTGGGAGCACATAGCGGTGGTGCAACATTTACGGAATAAGCATAAATGCTGCATAGTATTATCAGGAGTGAACAGTAGTCCGGAGATAATTGACAAGATCTTAGTCATCCATACTATTACGACGTTCATCCTATTTTCTAACGGATGTCTACGTGCGCTCATAAGGACGTACTGGGAGGGAGTCGAGAAGAGATATAAGAGATCAATAAGCGATAGCACGCTCTCTTTCAGACAATGACTTCATCTCGTTATCGCAACTGATAAGCATATCAGACGGAACTCGAAACTATTACGATCGGAGCTAATTCTTCTAACTGGCGCCAAATTAGCACTTCCGAGAGACGATGCGTGTACCAGTGGCAATGATGAGTACTACCTATATTATTACGAGTCATATAAGAAGTATAAGAAGGAAAGTCATGGGATATTGCTCTAAGGTGTATATAATAATAAAATATACTGTGCGGGCAGGATTGGACGAATCTTTAGAATCGAAGCCATAATATTAGCAAACCTACCAAAAATTTCTCTGCATTAAATTGGGGGAAACCAGAACCTCAAACAAACACAGCAGCAGGTACATTTAGAGGCTTAGAATTTCACTCTTGGTTGTGTGCCAGTGGAGTAGACTCTCATAAATATTTCATTTCTAAGACTAATAGACAATTTGTTGCTTGTTTGCGAAATAGATTATATAATAATATTATGAACCGAAATCCTTCATTAAGGGGATGCCAACCTATCTAACTAGTCATTGAGGCAGTCCCTGCTATCTTAGATGACAGTGCCGTAGTCAGGGTTTTTTTGGGTGTCTGTAACCCCCCGTAAGTCCTAAGCGTTAAAAATTACTCGTTGGATTTCGGAGTTTTGATGCAAGGTCACATGAAATAATACACGCATACTACAAGAAGTCTGACACTTAATAATATAAGGTATTTGACACAGCTGGATAACTATAAACATATTATTATAAACATTCTGTAACCCCCCTACACACGAAGTCTGGCTACGGCCCTGGATGACAATGGATAAGTATGCCTAAACAACTTTTACCACTATGAGGTGATGGGCATCCTAAGGGAGGGACTGGTTCTGTAGCGGATATACGGTAGTGATGCAAGGATGATAATACGGAACCATCATCCTTGGTAGTGATGCCGCATGGTGATACCGTGTTTTCTGCGTGTCTTAAAATAGGACACACAAACTGTTAGTGACCACAGTTCTGAGGATTTTCTTGATAAAAATATAAAAAGAAATGAGACAAGGCTAGAATATGTTGCAAGCAGTTGGCTCTGGATACATGGAATTCTGCGCAACCATAGATTTGAGAGAGATTTGATAATGTAGGAAGGAGGCAAGTGTGTACTGTGTAATTGAGTGATATCGTGCATCTATTTGACCACGATATGGGATATCTTTAGCGTTAAAAACAGCAGCAGATAGCCTACTTAAAATAGTAAAATTTTCCTACGAAACCACTAAAATATTAAAATATGCTAAGAAGAAGATAATAAAAACGCGCCAAGCACATGTGTAAAACAAGCTGAAGATTTGAAATAATGAGCAGATCTACTGGGTGCATACGGTTCAGTTCTAAACGCTAGGTACTAAAGAAACTAATATAGGGCGCTGAGAGAGTTCATAGACTAAGGATGAATATTGGCAGGTAGGCGAAAGACGATAAAGAACAGGGTGCATGATCAGAGCTAATGCAGAAACGAAGGTACGAAAAGGATGCAGGAAATTAGAAGAAATTCACGATGCATGGACACACAGCAACAACATCGATGGACAGCAGATGCATGCATATGACGATAACCATGGGTAAACAACGAGGATGATACCACGTGATATCATATTTGGGTAAACAGGCTATGTCAGGGAAGGGTTCACATGTGAACAAAAACAAATAGTTAACGTAAGCGAACAAAAAACACACTAATACTACAAGTGGCCTTTGACTTGCACAACGAGAATGCATTATTAGAAATTAAAGTAAAATATGATAGGAGTGCAATATATTTGTAAAAGAAACTAAATAAGCTCACAAAATCAAAAAGTGACTGTAGATTGCAATATAACAATGTGAGAAACAAGCAAACCTGAGCAAATAATCGGGATAACAAAGAGTAGTGAGGTAGGTGCGGGTAGTTACACAGAACAAGCACAGGAGTAAGCGTTACGACAAACAATGGTATACTAGTCACCTCTGGTCTCTCAGACACTGAAACTAAGGTAGTAAACATTGTGGAAGAGAGTGTAAAGTTTGAACAAGAGACACAAGATTGCCACGGAGACAGCAAAAAAAATCATGATAAAATGAACTGACTAGTATTTTGTAAGATGATTCGATACGAGACACCTTGAGCGTGAAAAAAGCTTCCAAATTTCGAGGTTCATTTCGTTTCGTGCGAAAAAAAAGAAAACGAGTACTGTACTTTTATTTCCATATGAATTCAGAAGCTGTCAATTCACATCGCATTTGGTAAATGACATAAAAAATGTACGGAAAACGCACGAGCAGCCGACAATTTTATGTACCACAGAATACATGCGACCTGTGATCCAAGTCGTACGATACGCTCTCGGCTCTACTGCAAGTGTGACGTTAATTAAGGATGCAGGGGATATAATTATTGTATAGCTCGTGCCAGTGGTCATTGACTTATATTTCAATTTCAGTCTACGATTGTCAACATCCACATTCTGCTCACGGGATTGCATTAAGCACGGTCAGATTGCGGCAGGTCAGTGTAAACAAAGGTATGTTCGCTGGGCGTCGAGATTAATCCTTCGAGGCTTAGCTTATCCGATACTGCTGTTGATAAACTTCGGATTTGCCATTCTGAATCATGTTACAGGTGTTAGAAACAACGCAATTACGTTGGGCCGGCTGCAGACTCCATTTTACAGAGCTAGCTTAAGTTTTTTTGTAAGTCTCAAGTGTAACCGACTTGGGGGGAATACTTGAAGTTTACTTCACCAGCTCGAAGCCAGCGCACCTGTCTATAGTTTCGGACAAGTTAAGCCTAGAGTATTTCATTTCGAAGCTCAATCGACTACTTCTGTGAGTGGTAAGCCATTTGGCTGGTAAACTTTGTCGATGAGAAAGTTATCTCTCTGAAGAGGATGTGCGCGGCCTCCTTTAAGCAAAGCTGTTTTTTTTACAACGTGTTTGCGACTCAAGCAGCCCACGAAATGAAAATTCGCACTATGTTTTCTGAGCATAAATGGCAAGCTTCACCATACCTCTAACGTGTCAAACCAAAATGATATTTGGAATACATTGCACGTGCCGAGCCAAATAATGCCACACTTCAGAGTATCTCTGAAATTTTACTGCCTGGAAAGCCAGGAAATATACCAGCCGGAAATACAGGGCTCGTGTTTCGAGTAAAACTCGATTTCATCACTGCACGGGATGTAATATATCACCTCGGCTTCTAATGTTACTAGCAGTTTATTAGTCCAATCGACAGTTTCCAGCTCAGCGATCCCCCCCCCCCCCCAATGGGGATTGGATGAGCCATAGGGTTAGGTTAGTTTAGGTTCGTCTATCCTCTGCTATGGGGCCAGGTAACCCGTAAGTTACCTCAATCATTAGCTAGGCCTTCGGGACATTTCTCTTTCGTGCCCACTTTGCTTCCTTCCTGATTTCAAACTCCTACTTGCTCATACTTTATTGTTCTTCCTCTTCTTTCCCGGCTTACTGTTCCCATGCGCGTTGATCCTGTGCGGGAACATCTTCGTGCATGGGTTCCCAGCTTCTCTTGACATAACATATGTCCCTTGCTCTTCCCTCTACGATATCGTTCTACTCGGAAACGGAAACTAACCAACCAGCTCGGCGAGATACAGTTAACTTGTTTTTAAGGATCTGGTAAAGTTCCAACTACTGCTACTTGACTGATAACATTCCAAACGTATCATCTGAAGGGGCACTGCACAAGCTGGAGAGAACGTGTGACGAGACGGCGGAAAGAACACGTCTCGCTGACGTCAGTAGGGAGCTGTGGTGACGCACAGCTAATTACTTGAAGCTGACAGTGACATGAAGTACAACTTAAAAGGACCACTAAAATGTTCCAGTGTCAATCATGATATTGCATATTGAAGGAGATAGATACAAGGAGTAGGATCCTTACGGCCGATGTTGGTAAGTTTCAGTTAACGAAGACCTGCCACTGCAGCCTGTAAAATTGGCTCTTGCCAAACGAACCCTGGTGGTAAGGACATAAGGAAACAGCGGTGCTGGGGGTTTTATTAAGCAATAATTTATATTTTGGAGTTCCTGCAGCGCGGGAAAGAATTTTGTTTTTCAAGTCAATATTTCCGATCGCCAGCGCGTAATTAATTGAAATTTAGTAAGAATTTGTCGACTGCGGAATGGTAGCTTTAGACGGCCGAATTTTAGTCCACAATTGCCGATTTTTTATTAAGTTTTATTCAATTACGCGATCGCCATTTCAGAGTTTCTTTCCATTTCATTTTCGATTCCACAATCGAAAATATTTACTGGAAAAACAGAAGAATTATTTTCCGCGCTTCAAGAACACCAAGTTCGTAATCGCGGAGGGAAGCCCTTCACGCAGATAATCAGTAATTGTGGTCGTACGACAACTTGAAAATGAGTCTTCCCAAGTCTACAAGCGGAATAGGCGACAAACCCCAAAAAACCGCACATCTGTAAAATCATATTTGCGTCATCGGTTCAACTATTATATTTTACGTAGAAATTCTGCTTCAAGAATCATACCAATCAACTACAAGCAAGACACGAAACACCGATGGGCCTGACTACAAGAAGACATGTGAAATTACGAGCAGGAGGCGATTATATAGTTTATTCCACGTTGATATCAGTCTTTCTGTTCAAAGGCCGAAGAACATCCGTTATAATGGCATAGTTTAACTGATAAGAATGCCTTAAATAGATACGGCAACAGTTGAAGTATTTGTGGAGTGGCGCTGCTGACGTCATCAATGAGTAGCAAATTCCTTAGCGAGACAGACAACAGCGATGCCACTTTAATGTTTGAAGTACCTATCAGGCAAAAATTTATGCCTCTTCAGAGGCTGATAAGTTCACCAGAATAACATTAGTATAATAGACGACCTTCTACCGGTTGTACACAGACGGAGAGGGATCTGAACGAGCAGGAGAGTCACGATCCATCTTGTGACAGACACCTCGGACACAGCAGACAGCACCAAAACATGACACATATAATTAGAGGCACAGTAATATTTACGTACACGAATATGGCAGCACGCGTCAATAACAGAATAAATTCGGCAAAAGCTTGTATCGGCAGCATCCTTGGAATGGGCCTCTTCGCCCGTTTCTTTGCCGGCTATCAAATCAAAATTATCATTCACTCTCCTTTTTATGATATTGCAAGAAAAGGCTAAGAAGAAGAAGATGTCACTTTCAGGTATTTCCTGTAAATGAAGCATTGAGTCGTTATACGATGAGCGTCTCTTGCTGTCATCGTAGGCATCTCAGAGTACCACGAGAAACTTATATACCGTCACTTCATGTAAGCTTCGCTTAATGGGAGTCGTGACATAGGTGATACGGGCGTACCCTTCACATTAATATACCTTCTTGCCTTCAGAATGCACAAGGTCTCATATCATGACTATGTGTATGTTATACATGCATTAGCGTGTAGACTGTGTTCTCCAGTGTAGAGATAGCATTAACTGTCACGTGGGGAATGAATCATTATTCTTCTTTTACATCCTAACCCTATATCCCTCACAAAGAGAAGCTACAAAACGTTGTAGACAACACACCTGCTCGAGCGTGTGAAGGTTGGCTCGTGACCGCAGGTAGATGTAGAGATCGTCGGCTTCACCCAACGGCCCCGCATTGCATCGGATGACAGCGCAGTCTGAGGCTCCGCAGTTCGTTGTCTGTACAGGATTGGGTGTTACTGATTGAATCTTTACAGCTCTTGATAACTTCGATATCACCGTCTAGATACTCCAATGCTATGCACAATATCCTGCGCAGTGATATAACGGAACCCTAACCCTCATCTAACAGTTTAAACTTCGCGTAAACTTGACAACACGGCACCGTGCTCGAAGAGAATTATCACAAATCACCAAGATTTACATACCTCAGCCTCCCAGTCAAGTTCAGGGTCCTCAGCGGAGCGTTCATATCGCTGATGCACGATCTGATTCTGTGGGGCAGAGTCAGTTTTGTACTGCGATGATGATTGCCTCGAAGTCGAATAGGTTCTTGTGTAGTTCCT